>VZRE01001176.1:0-26054 GCA_013396775.1 Cephalopterus ornatus
GTAGTTGGAGACAAAGTTCCAGCGATTCAGTTGAGAAGTATGTTAGGTAAAGCTGTTTAGGTTACCCCTGGCTGAGCCAAGACAAACCCATCTGTGGGATTGTCTTTGCTCAAGGACCTGGAAATACCTGGTGAATAATGAGAAAAGATGGAAGAATCCAATGTGTACCTCAAGAAGATTTAACCTTGGAGAAAAACTAATTATGTACTTTGAGTTGTGTTTTGCAAGAAACCAGACACCAAATGAAAAAAACCTAAACAAAGCTGAAGCCAGTATCCAGTGATGTTCAATGATGAAACAGCCCAGAACAGTGAACCAGTTCTAAAACTGAACTATAGTCGTAATTGAAAAAGGGCCAAGGATCCAAATCGAGCTGATGCTGATACAAATCTTCAATGACAAAACGACTACTTTGAAAAACAAAGACTATATATATATATGTGTATATATAAATAAGCGTGGAATATAAGCAAATGCAAAATATAAATGTTACATAAAAAATAATATGAAATAAGGGGTGGAGAATGTAGTGGGTTTAATTCTAGGCCTTCCTTGGTAACCAAGTTGTAACTAAGGAAGTGGTCATGTTCCCAGTATTCCATAAAATTTTTTACGTAAACCAGAGTATAAATAAGGGGGAGAAGCCTCTTCCTCTCTTTCCGGTGGACCCGGGAGCAGGTTCTCTGCTATCAGCTCTGCTCGTGTGGAGGAGTGAGGCCCAGTGAGGCCTTGTGGGCCTTGGGAAGCGGAGAGTGCCAACGGTTGCTTGGTGCAATTCTATTATCTCAAGGAGAGTAGTAAGATTTTCTGTTGTTAGTTCTTTATTGATTGCTTCCAGGTTTTGATTGTGCATATCTGTTTTGGGTTTTCCCTTTCCCTTTTTCCTTTGGGGGGAGGCGTTCGGGGTCCCTTCTTCTGTGTACATAGTATTCTAATTGTATATAAGTGTAAATACATATTTGTATTTTTGTACAGCTTTGGTTTGGTCATTTCGGTGTTCTCAGTGGCTTTTCCCTTCTCCCTTTCCCTTGTGTTCATAGAAGGGGTGGGGGGAGGAGAGGCTGCAAACTGTAAAGTTTGAGCATTCGGCGAGAAAGCCAGATCCAAACCGTTACAGTTTGATATAGATACAGTTTGAAAAGCAGTATGTGGTTTTGGTTTAACACGAAAGCTTTCATAAGTTATAGGAAATCCTCACCCCATAAAACAAAATATGTGAAGTTGTTCACTCACAGCTATGTTAACCCATCCAATTATTTGCAAAGCCAAACATTTTGAAAAAGCAAGAAAGTGACAGTGGGAATGTGTTCCCAATACAAAACATTTTTATAACTGTCTGTATAACTGCTGTGTTGTCACAACGTCTGCATTATTATCCTGACTGAAGTTTATTTGTAGACTTTACACTACAATGGAGAAAAGCCATGAAGGAGAAACATTTAAAGATGTATTTTGATTCTACTTTGTGTCAAAGGCAAATCTGCCTTTTTTTTTTTTTTAATTTGGTACTGATAGAAGATCCTATCAAAATGTTTCTGCCATTTTTTTAAAGACAGCCTCGCTATAGATGACCAAGAGATTAAATTAACTTTTATAAAATTACTGCCTTCTCACTTAGATCCTGAACATACAGAGATTTAAAAAAATCCACTTTACTGTTGGCAAAAGAAGCCCAAGTATCAGATCTAAAGTTGGGTTATAATAAACTACAGCTCTTTATAGCATGTACTATTAAAATGTTTATTTTTATGATGTGGGTGTGTAAAATTGTTTCTTTGCATTGAAATGCCTACAACTGATGTGGCAGATAAGTACATTCCTGTCACTTAGCAACCTTCACTCGTTCAGGAAAAAAAAAAGAGATATCTGAAATGCTATTATTGAAAATGTCTGAAATTTAGCAAATTACCAAATCATTCAGTAGTGAGTCATTACCTGAGCTACAGTGATGCAATATACTGGATTTGATAGCAAGAACAGAAATAACTAACTTGCATATATGGATAATTTAGGAAGGTGAGTTATTTTAAAAAATTAGGAAAGAAATCAGAACATGAAACAGCAAACAAACTTGAAATAAATCCAAACATGGCAAATTGCTTTCATTACAGCAAATAGATAGAGAATAAGAGGGATATGAAATCATAACTATGAGCAAATTTCTTTCTTGGAAATTACATAAATTATTAATCAGCTCGGTTGTGAGTTAGGTCTAGTTTAATTTTGTGCAATCAAGTGAAAGAGATACTGAATCCAGTAGCTGTTTGAAAATGTCCAGAAAAATCTAGTTTTGATGCTTGATAAATGACACATGCAATTCTTTTAGAATAGATTAAAAGCAAGGAAATAATAAATTACTTGTTTGAGCATTTATTATATTTTGTCTTTTTTTCTTCTAATTTCCTTCAACTTTTTTCCCTTTAATGACGTACCGCGATTTGATAACTAACACATCATATACGTGTTAAGTCACAAAGACTTATTTTTTTTTGTCACTCCTGTATTTTTTTCTGTCCTGTATCTGTTAGTTTCCCTGCACTGCATTCTGTTGGAGGGAGAAATCAAAGTATCCTATACTTGTCTGTATATACAATCAGCATCTACCCATTAGAAAGAAAAAAAGCATCATTGCAGGTCTGGCAACTGCATGATCCTGCCTTTCAATTGTGCTCTGAAGCCACCTATGGATTTGCTATGCGAATCCTTGTTTCCTTTGACATTTTAGCACAAACACCGGAGTGGTAAGGGCATATGAGGCTAACTATGTGTCTTCTTGCCTTTCTCTGGAAATCTCACCACTTCTTCACAAACTATGCTGGAGGAGAAGAGAGGTGATATTGCCTGGAGGCGGAGTACAGGGTTATGTTCTGAGAGCTGACTTCTGTTGATAACAAAGCCAATACATTTTCTGAGCAGCTCTTTGACAATGGCTTCAACATCTCTTTTTACCTTAGTTTCTGCTGGAACCATGAATTGTTAATGGTTTTTTTTTTCTGTAAAGATCTAGAGCTTTTTTGATTGAATGTTCTGTTTGAAGGTGAGGTAAGGCACAAACATTTAAAAAACGTATTTTTAAGAACTCATCTCAGTGATAGGGCAGTGAGTACAGATGTGCTCAGTGTACGCTGGTACTTGAATAGTTAAATTCATCATGCAGCAATATTGTTGATGAGGGAATAGTAGGAAATTTTCCCAGGAAAAAAATCTTGGAAAACCAAGTAAATCTGCAGATTTAAAAGCTAGACTTTTCATCTAGAAACAATAAGACTTACAGAGAATGTAGTTCCTTTGCATTCTTTCATTTGCGAATTCAACTATTTGTTCTTTAGAGCAGGATGAAGTGGTGTTTCTGGTATCATTATCCTGTCTTTCAGAAAGCAGCTAACTTTCTGTAATCAAGAAATCCCTCAAATGAATCATTGCCTTCCTGAGTGGAAATTAGAAATTATTGGTATACTCTAAACCATAGTGTACAAACTGCAACCTATGAATCTGATGGACTTATTCTGAGAAGTAGATAAGCTGTCTCTTAAATGATACTGCTGAGTAGCAGACAAGGGTTGCAATTTCCAGTGTTTTTTTCTGATCAGCTGAAATGCTTAGTTCATCATCAAACATTATCTGTTTCTGTCATCTAAAATATGATTTTAGATGTGAGGTAGGAACAGAAAGAGTACTAGAATGTAGAAGGGGTAACAGTAAATAACAAATAGGAGCGATTCACTAGAGATCCTGCTAGTAACGCAATTTTTAGTTTGGGATTCTTGACTTTGTGTGTAATTTTTTGGGGGACAGTGGAAGGCAGGACAAGAGGTAGTGAGATGTCAGTACATGCTGAATTATGAGAAGGCTATTTTTTCATAAGGCAGTGGACGTTATTGATTCTAAAGGTGTCACTTCTATGTGCGTCCGGTAAAATTTTGTCCATGCTGAAGCATGACTTCAGATAAAATGTTTGGCTTTCACAGAGCGCTAAGCTCAGGAAGTCCAAAACTGGGAAATGCAAAGTCCTGCACCTGCAGAGGAATAACTCCATGCATCACTATGGACTGAGGCCAACGATCTGTAAAGTAGCTTTTGCAGAAAAGGACCTAAAAGTTCTGGTGGACGTTAAGGTGACCATAAACTAGCAATATGCTCTTGCAGCAAAGAAAGCCAGCAGCCTCCTGGGCTGCATTAGGCAGAGTGTTGCTAGCAGGTTGAGGGAAGTGATCCTGTCCTTCTAGTTAGCACTGATGAGACATTTCTGGAGTGCTTTGTCCTGTGCTGGACTGCCACAGGAGATAGTACAGGAGAGCAAAGGAGAGGTATGTCCATATCTCTTCAGTGCTGCAAAGGTCTGAGAGGGTAATTAAGGAATCAGAGCATCTGTTGCACAAAGGCAGGCTGAGAGAGCTGGGATTTTTTATCATCAATAAAAGAAGGGGGGGCATGCATGGGTTTGGGTGTGAGAGTTGTGTGTGCCCGTGTGTTTGTGTATGTCTTATCAATGGGTCCTGATGGGGCAAGACAGATTCTTCTTACACAAAGAAAGGAAAAGGTACAATAGGTACGAATTAAAATAGAGGAAATTACACTTAAGCATAAGAAAAAATATTTCACTTTGAGGGTGATCGTACACTGGAATGGTTTGTGCAGCAACATTGAAGCCTTCATCCTCGGAAATACACAAAACCTGTCTGGACAAGGTCTTGAGCAGCCTGGTAAAATTGAGCCTGCTTTGAGCAGGGAGTTAGGACTGGACGAATTCCAGAGGTCTTTACTACCTTCAGCTGTTCTTTAAAAAGTAATTGAATAAATGCTAAATAAATATAAAACAATAAATAAATAAACACTTCATTACATAGTCTTGCCTCTTTTCAAGGTATTTGACTCTTATCTAAGACACTGAATAACATTTGTGCTTTCAGACAGCATGATGAGGGCTAGGTACCTCAGCACAGGATCTGACCATAACTCAGCAAATGGTGCATGCAGGTTAAGAAATAACTAGTAGATATCCACTTTAAAATGTTGAGGGCAAGGGAAACTCCTGTCTTCTTATTAGGACTCTATGCGCTTTTCTATCCACCTGGATCTTATCACGGAACCTACTCCTGAGGGCTGTTACCTGTAATCCTTCCTTCTAGGCAAGTATTGTGTTTAGAGGAGAATGAAGTGGTGGCAATAGGACAGATCCCACTCCATGTCCTCTAGGCCTCCTAGTCATTACAACATTTGTTCAGGATGTATGGAAGCTCAGTTCTATTCTCTGCTCTGCCGTGGGCAAATCTGCATCAATCAATGGTTCTATAACGGGGCACTTACAATCCCCTTGTTGAAAAAATGTCACTGTATATGTAATAAATCAAGATTTACAGTGCAGAAGGAGAAAGTATAAAAGTGAAACTGTAGCAAACTATTTATTATGGGTACTCACCTTGAGAAGAGACCAATCTTGTCATGCCAGATCCCAGGACAGTTCATAGAATGTTAACAATGACTGTATAATGTGCTTAATTATGAAAAAGACAGGCCATTGAAGAAGACTAACATTAAAAAACTTTACTTACTAGGTCTTAGCTTCCATGCTTTGTCTGTGAATTGAATAATACCTCATGTAAATAAGTAACTTCCATGGCAAATTTGGTATCACATTGCAAATAATGAGATAACCCATGGCATTGACTTTCTGACATTGAATCAATTTCCAACCAACACAGCTATTTTTCTGAATAGTTACATCTAGGACAAACAAACAAAAAATTGGTACATTAGTATTCACAACAATGTTTTCTGACAAGATCAAACAAATGTTACAATTAATACACTGTTATTCACTCCTCTGAATGCTCTCTTCCTTTAGACTCACATTCCTCTACATCTTACCCAGACTAAGTTTGTTTCTCTTTTATTAATATAAACACTTAATTAAGAAATTAAGGTTACTGGAAATAATAATTTTCTTACAAAAATATTTTTAAGTTGTCCAAAACTTGTTTGCCTTCTCCTCTTCATCTTCATTTTTTACCCTTTAAAATCTACAAGTTGCAAAATGAGAAGTCAGATGCTTCTTCACTGCGTTTGGGATTAGAGCAATCCAAATTAAGCAGTATTATGTAGTGTTTGTGCCTAGCACTTCTCCATATAAACTACACTTGCTGTTTACACAGAACCCATACCTAACACTAGAGTGTCTGTGGGGAGCAGGGACACGGACATGCTTTGCTCTGCCACACCTGTGGCACTGCACCACTGGTGCCAGCTCTAATGGGGACTCCCCCCATCTCTGCCTCGCCTTGGTGAGGCCCCTGCGTTTTCAGAGCAGGATTTGATGCAGCTGAGGGGTGGAGACCTGGCATGGCAGCAGAAAGGGATGTCAGAGTCAATTGCCTATGGATCCTGTGCAAGTTCTGGTGGCATATGGCTGGCTGAATGCAGGAAGCTGTAGAAGCTTTGTGACTCTTGCCCAGAGGGCAAGATAACAGTGTTACCTTTCTTCATTATAGAAAGGTATCTTATACAAGATGTGGAATATGCAGCCATATAAGTAGGAAGACAGAATGGCTCAACTGTGCATGTTAACTTGACATTTCATAGAATCATACAATAATTTGGGCTGGAAGGGACATTTAAAGGTCATATAGTCCAACCCTTCTAAAATGAGCAGGGACATCCTCAACAAGATCAGGTTGCTCAAAGCCCCATTCAACCTGACCTTGAATACTTCCAGGGTTGGATCATGTGCCACTCTGGGAAATCTGTTCCAGTATTTCACCACCCTCACTGTAAAAAAAAATACATTCTTAAATCTAGTCTAAATCTACCCTCCTTTAGTTTAAAACCGTTAGCCCTTGTACTATTACAACAGGCCCTCCTAAAAAGTTTGACCCCATATTTCTTGTAAGCCCCCTTCGAGTACTGAAAAGTCACATTAAGTTCTCCCCCCCGCCTTCTCTTCTTCAGACTGACAACCCTAAAAGCCTTAGTCTTTCCTCACAGGAGAGCTGCTCCAGCATTCTGATCATTTTTGTGGCCCCGCTCTGGACTTTCTCCACCTGGTCCACGTCTTTCCTGTGCTGAGATCCCAGGGCTGGATGCAGTATTCATTTCATTCACAAGACTTTAATAAATGGTAATTCCCCAAGTGTTCAGCCATTAAAACTGGTTCACTGGCACCCTAGATAGGCCTCTATACCTGGGGCATCTTGGTTCTGTCTCCTGTTGGGCACACTAATGAATGGCTGTGAATATTGATTTTCTGTGTCTCTTTGAGACATTGGTTTTCTGCTCCCCTATGGAGCTTCATTTCCTCCATCATGACAATATCCTGCAACATTATCTCCAGTTGAATAAAATTGCTTCGTGTCTGGAATAGGGTGAGACACACAGTCTGTTAATACAATCTTAGGTACTGGACTGAACAAAGGTGGGCAAATTTTAAAAAATAATTTAGCTTAAAATGAGGACACAACATGCTTATTTACAAGACCACTAATGAACATTTTAATTCACTTTTATTCTTGCACTGAGGTTAGCAAGACAATAAAAATGGAACCCAAACACATTTCTGTGTCATCATGAATTAAGGCAGTCAGTAGAATTCCTTGACAAGTTGCCAGCCCTTATCATTAGGGGCTTCTCTGATGCTCATTCCACAATGAATTTCTAAATCTCATCAGCTGTATGAACCATCTTTGTCAGGCAGGAAGGACCTTAACAATGTCTTTGTTTATTATCTGGACATGAAACTAACGTGACACTTCAAGTCTGATGTGATTGTCTCTATGTCCATGGGCTCTCTTTCAAACATGCTAAGTGTTGACATCTGGTATGACAGAAAGTTTCAGTTATCTGTGTTGCTTAAAACTGTACAGAACTGTTCCCTGCTCCACCCCAAAATCACCTACAATAGCCAAAATGCCCTCTCACACACAAAAATCTCTGCACTTTATGTCAGATCTACACAATATTTTAAGCAAGTCATAAGAAGAATTGGCTTTGAGGAAAGATTGAGTAAAAATCTTATGTATTTTAAAATACTATTCTGAGAAATTTTGAGGATGAGAACTGTGCAGATTTTGACTGATCTGCATGTTCTTCAAACTTTAGAAGTGATAAAAATTGAAGATAACGGAATTTTTTTTTCTTTTTTTTTGCATAGGACATTCCAATTATGTCTTCATAGGTGATTTCTCCAGCCTTATGATTAACTGTGGTACTGGATGAAGCTTTTCTATACATTATTCTTTTCTTTTTTTCTTGTCAGTTTTAGTTCCAATATAATTTTAAGAGATAGCTTTTGAATCATTAGATTTTCCACCTAATTGCAAAGCCATTACAGGCTCAATATGGCAAGAGCTGAGCCTGTCAATGCATCCATTTCTTTTAGTTTAACTGTAGTCCATCCACCTTAGCTTCTTTCTGAGCTACTTTTAAACTTACATAACATTCTGTATGAGATTTCTCATAAACTGAAATGTCATTCTCGGAAACTATGATACTTTCCAAATGCTGCAGAATCATGCACATTTTTCTAAGGTGCTTCTGATGCCAAATGAGAAGCAAAATAGTAGGTATAATATTTTAAGTAATATCAGAAAGTCATCTTGTCTCTTTCAGGAAGATCGGGGGGAATAATTTTGACAAAACATTTCTCATCAGAATATGTTGACTTGATGAAATCAAAACTTTTCATAGAAATGTGTATCTTTTCAATAAAAGTTTCATAATGAAGAAATTTTTTTCAGGCCCAGGTTAGAATTTCTAACCAAATTCTGACAAACTGAGATGCACCTACCTCTGTAGTCAGGGCAAGTTAGGGGACCTGGGTTTCAATTGCTTTCTTTGAACTTCTTTCCAGCTGAGCCTGGGCCTACCACTGGAAAAATTACTGGCCTCAGTGCTTGAATGCTGGTTTTGGGGGGTAAATCTCTCTCAGTCTCCCTTAATATCTCTTCAGAACTTTCTATATACCTTAGTTTTTCCTTTACACCAAGGTAAAACAGATGAGAAAGTGACAACTGTGGTAACTAAAAATTCTTTTTGTTTTCAGGTCAGTTTACTTGTGCAAACTGCACTACAGAGTGCAAGAGAAGATTCTGTTTGGATGTATTTAGTTAGGAAGTCTCATATGATATATTTGAAATTCTACTTAAGAGTTTCAAGTCACAGCTTTGTGTTGATTCATAACAACTATTTCTCCTTGATTTAAGTGAAATTATCTCTATAGGTGCAGGTAGAAAGCTTGAGCATTTCTTTTGATAAGCTTTCACAAAGAAAAGCTCTGTAATTTTAATACTAAAAAAATATTTGCATGTGTCATTTGATTAGACAGTTTTATGCACATTTTATATAGCAATAAAATTCTTTGCTTACAATACTATGCTAGTTCTTTCTGGGATAGGTTCTGGTTTCTAATATTCCATTTCACAACAATATAAAATAATTTAGATTAGTCGAGAAATTAATCAAATAGTTGAGGACTTAGGTTCTAAATAATCAAAAGTGTTAACACTGCTGATAGCCACTGTTAGATCAGTGGACTAAGAACACAAGCTACTTAAAATCATTTCTTCAGTATTAATCCGAGGCATGCAAAATTGTGGGAGATGATTAGAACTGTCAAGTGGGCATTGTACATATGAAAATATTGAAAGATACTTTTTTGACTTGAACATAACATTTGTGAAACACCTTGGTTGTAGGAAATGAGTTACTAAAAATTATCTATTTAGAATGAAAGTAACTTTAAGAACATACTAAGTGAAAGCCAAATTATTTATAGTTTCTAAAATTAAAATAAGCTATTATATGATAATAACGAATAATGCTATTGAAAATACTTATTTTGGTTAATAAAGGGAATGTTTATTTATAAGATTTTAAAAAGTAAAGTATGAGTTGCCTTTTAAACTGGACTAGACATTATGTAGAATGAGCAAAATGTTGTTTTTAATAACTGGACCTTCTTGATCTTCAGCTTTCTAATGCATTATGGTTGAATGAGAATTGTCTAGCAGTAATTGAGGTCTGTACATTCTGAAGCCTGGAGTACTGAAATAAGAAAAAAGGTTATTTACTGTAAAACTATAGCCTTGTTAATTACTGCTTAGCACCCATCCATCCCAGGATCACTCAGTTGCTGTAGGCAAATCCATGGTTAGCCTACACCCAATTTTCACTAAGGTCTTAGAGTTTTGCATCTGCACATGACCTGAATTGCCTTACTTTGGTCAAGCACCTCTATTCTGCCTGTGACTGCTGGATCTGTGACTCAGTCACGTCAGGGTTCAAATCTGCTAAGTACTCTCACAGCATATCAAATACACATTATCAGAAGAGCTATTACAAAGTGTAATCAAGTCTGCTTTCTTTCTAAAACCTGTTATCATGATATAGAAGGATAAGTTGTTAGCTCTCACCCTTGGATGTTAAACAAAGAATTATGGCCATTCACTCACGAAGCCTGAGATAACTTATATTCTAAAGCTTTCCCCAGAAGAGCATCTTTAAATTCACTTTTCTTGCTCCCCTAGAAAATGAGCAAGTTTTACCGCACAGAAAACAATTTAAACTGAAGAGCAACTCTGTGACCAAACAGCAGGGCTATTCACCATCATGGCTTTTCCTTCTTTCTTTCTTTCTGTCTTTCTTTCTTTCTTTCCTTCCTTCCTTTAGGTTCACAGTTCGCACTGTAGGTCAACCAGGTAGGTAAGATGGCCTTTGGATATCCATATCTACTCTGCCTGATAAACTATGAGAGTTGTCAGTACTAAAAAAATCTCCAATGTGTTTTTTAGTCAGCCATTTCTCAACTTTGAATATTTCCATGTAGAAGCTGTTGGATCTGTTCTATTTCTTGTAGTAGGTGACAAAGAAAAAAAATTAAAGAGGTGTTTCCCTAAGGAAAGGAGAACATTATTGTAAAAACATGTCACTCAAACCAAATTCAGAGGACTTGCCTGTCCTAAAGACTGAGACAGAATGGGATTTTTGCTTTTAAGATTCCATTAGTTTATTTTGTAGCTTGTCTGTAATGAATGTGTAAAGAGTTAATTGATAAGAAAAGCTATTGCTAAACCTGTATTTGTAACCAAAGAGCTAAAGTTTACTATAGCCCAGTGTCACGTGGCGGACAGAAACTAGGAATATCTCTGAGGAATTGATATGAGTGGGCAGCTCATTAGGACAGAAGCAAGGTTCACACACCTTCAGTGTTTAGAACTTAGAACATTAGGAAGTTAATTTTCAGATCAAGAGAGCATTAAATCAAGTGAAAATATATTGTTGGCTCCATTCAAAAGAGGTGTTTATTCAGTAAGTGGAACTGGAAAATATTCCGAAAGAAAGTGATGCTTGGCTTTGAAAAGGTTGCTTTGATTTTCTGTGGAGTCACATAAATCCATCTCTGTAGGGATTTCACTTTTCAGTAGTTTTTGCTGGTCTAATATGATGCTCACTTCACGCTTCTGACTCAAATGTTAGAAAGTGACTCTTTGACTTTGACTTTTTCTATGATACCAACAGTAGCAGGAAATGGCCCACTGCTATTATACAATCAATTGAATGGGTAGCTGCGGGATGTTGGCATACCACAGCTTGTGGCAATGCTGACAAAGAAACAACACACACAGTGGCTGTCTTAGAAAATGTACAAATGAGAAAGAAATGACCCAGAAGAGAATACAACATTTAATTTGTAAGTAGGATCTTACAGCACGGGTTGTATTGTGTGACATTTATTCTCTTGTACAACATAATTTGAAGCACTGTGAAAACCTGCCCTGATATTCTTGTTCTGAGCTGTTCCATTCTAGATACTGACTCTTTTTCAGGCTAAAGGTCCAATAAAGTATGTTCTGCATGATGTTCACATGTATATGCACTCGCTAATGAACACAGAGGCATAAAGACTGACTGGCTTTGTGCCAGAGCCCAAGAAAAAGAATAGCTCATGTACTAGCTGTCAAACAGCACACCTTAGGAATATGCAAAGTCATGATATGCCTTTGGCTTCTGGCTCCTCCCGTGTCATGCTAAAAAGCTTTTACAGATGTTCAAACTCTTCCTTGCAGAAAGGGATCCTGTATGACTATAATTGCTAGCACATAGGAGAAATGAGACATGAAACAGCAGTAATGTATATAGTATAGTTTTAGATATAACTTTTTGATTATATTTTGTTTGCTTAAACCCAGTACTGAAGTTGCTATGAAAATGTTCAAGAGCCTTCATTTTCTAATTAATAGTCAGATTACAAGGTAATAGGCAAGAAAGAAAGGAAATGGAAATAAAATGATCACATAATTGAATAGATGATGTGGCATTGTGGTTTTACTCAAGCTGGCAGCTAAGCCCCATGCAGCCACTCACTTCACCACAGTGGGATGAGGGAGAGAATCCAAAGAGTAAGAGTGAAAAGACTCTTGGGTTTAATAAATAAAGCAAAAGATGTACACAAGCAAAGGAAAACAAGAAATTCATTCACCTCTCCCCATGGACAGGCAGCTGTTCAGCCATCCCCAGGAAATCAAGGTTTCATCATACCCAGTGGTCACTGTGGAAGACAAATGCCATCACTCCAAATATCCCCCCCTTCCTTATTCTTCCCCCAGATTGATATGCTGAGCATGATGCCATATGGTCTCTAGTATCCCTTGCATCAGCTGGGGTCATCTGTCCTGGCTGTGTCCCCTCCCAGCTCCTTGTGCACACCCAGCTTCCTTGCTGGTGGGGTAGTGTTGAGGAGCAGAAAAAGCCTTGTGTCTGTGTAAGCACTGCTCAGCAATAACAAAAATAGACTATATTATCAACACTCTTTTCAGGACAAATCCAAAACACAGCACCATGCTATCTCTTCTAAGGAAAAAATCATACACAACTATTCCAGCTCACCCTCTATTCCAGCCCAAGCCAGCAGACTGAGTTAACTTGGGAAGATCAAATATATTATAAAGAGGGGGAAGAAATGGAAAGCAGAAGTACAGCTCTCCGCATAATGAATAAATTTGTTTAAACACCATTATGTTTTGTTTCCCTGAAAGGGATATAATCCCAGGTGAAATGTTGTTTCCATCAACAGCAAGATCTCTGAGAAAAATATCAGATTATGGTTTAAATCCTATTAATATAATGGATCTATATTATCACTTAGAATAGTTGAATAGTTGTAGCTCCATAGCAAAGAAAATCACCAGGATGCATATATATATTCTCAGACCATGTAGACTGAACAGTTCAGTGGAAGGCTGTATTTTTCCTTTGTTTTCATTTACTGAATGTTGGTTTATATTCTCAGACCTAAGTACAAATAACTTCCTGAGAATGAAACTAGACAATCAAGAGAGGTGACTGAGAGCATGTTTGTTTTCCTCCTTCTCTCAAATGTTCCTCAGAAGAACATGATGCACTCTATTGATATTTTAAAGACTAGCTAAGTCAGTTTTGTGAGAGTCCCTCTAGCAGAAGGCAATTTCCTTTTTTGGCACTCCAAAGTCTGTTATTCCATTGAGATTCATGCCCAAGAAACTGTCATTTACTCACTTTTTTATGTTACTCACTTTTTTCTGGTCACTGTGTGGCAACTTCAGCAACTTTGGCATGAATCAGAGCACCTACATTAGGAGCAGAAGTTTGTTATATAGTCAACAGAGAGCACTAGACACTGCTCAGGGCCAGCTCAGAATGCTTAAAATTAATCAAAATGGTATTCAACCAGTCACTATAATCAATGGAGACTAGTGCACAGGTTCTATCATGCTTTTAACACCGATGAGTTCAGCTGGGAACTAAATATTCTTTCTATTGATTACACAGGTGGCCAACCTGTGACTAGAGCAGACATTGTAGACATTTAAACTTAGATGAGGTGGACTTCTAAGTGTATCTCTTTTCTCAGCTCATAGTCAATACATTAGCTCTGGACTTTGCAGCCGGGGACCTCACATTAATACACCCAGGCCAGACTACATGGATCAGTGTAGGTGACAGCTTTGATCTGTCTGCAGCTGTTCCTCTGCTAATGAGTTTTAAATTCTCGTTTTGCACGGGCTTTGATTGCTTTCAGGTCCCACAACACACATCCATTCTGGCTGTCATTTAGCACAGAAGCACAGTGAGAGTTGGAAAATCCCAGTCCAAGAAGAGCAGAAATAACAATTGCACTGGGGAAGCGGTATTTGTGAGGACATGATAACCCTGTTCTGCAGATTTGTTTGAGAATTTTAGTGTGTCTAGTCTCTAAATTCTGAGAAAATTACTGTTTCTCTGGTGCAGTTGGAAGAATTCAGGTTTGGTCCATGCCAGTAGCTAAACAATTGCTTGGATTTTAGATATAATTCAAGCATTTTAATAAATTTAAGTTTATTGGGAGTACAAATAGGGGTTAATATTCATAAACCAGCAGAATCTACTAGAAATTGTTGTCCTCAAAAACTTAGTTCATTTCTTGTCTCTTCTGGGAAGCATATGAAGTCAAAAACCCATACGTAGTTCCTAGTGAAGTATCAACATTACCTGCTGGTCCTACTTGGAACTACTAATCATGGAAAGAAAATTAAAAAGCTTCTATTATGTTTTCCTGTTTTCCTGAGATGATTTAAAAAATAGTTCCACGAAAATGTTTACCACATTGTTTACACCGGAAAACTGTTTCCGAATCTCATCTGAATTGACTTTGCCATCTCAATATATTAATAGAAAATCTCTAGTTTGGGATATAAAAGAAATTATTTAATTGAGAAAGGCACATACCAACTAGAATTAATTTGGAAAGGAAGTAACTTTGACTTGCTAGATGTCCGATGAAGTCATTATAGGCATCTTCCTGTTCTAGTGTAAGTTTCTCAAGGCTTCCCTACAAAGTCAGTGTTTCCCTACAAAGTCAGTGTTTCCCTACAAAGTCAGTGTTGACTGAAGTGCCACTTAAGAAGGTTTACCTTTTTACAAACACACTTATCATGCTTCTGCCTACTCTGCTGGTGTGTACAAGAATCTGAGTGGTTGTAACATAGAGGCCAACAGGACACAAGGTTTGAGTTAAATGCAGTGGAGCCTAGATGGCACAACCACACTCCAGTTTGTTAAAAATGAGATGTTGAATCTGACCTGCCTTGCAAAGCAACTTGAATTGTAAGTGATGTTAGCTCTTGTGTAGTACTTAGACCTCCTGAAGATTCGACAACTGAAGACTAGAACTTTGCTTCCGTGGATAAAGGAGGAACACAAAGCCTCCCAAAGTTAGTGATGGAACAAGCATTGGGGCAGGGTGCCACGAGCACTGGCAGCTGCCTGGGGCCAGATGCCAGGAGACAAGAGGGGATCCCTATAAGTTTCAACAGCCAAGCTTTGTTCCACAGCCCTTGGACAGGGAGCAGGGCAGGGCAGGCCAGGAGGGCAGCTGGGGCATCCCTGGATACCATCAGACATCTCCGTTGGAACAGAGACAGCAGCCTGTGGGTTGGCCCTGCAGTGGTGGGGCTGGAGAGCCATACTCCTACACAACCACTGGGACAGATGGGGCTGGGCTGAAACAGGGCTCTGGGCCATGGGGCAGAGGTGGGGGAGGCCCCAGGGATGCTGGGTAGGGCTGTTGAGGGCCATTATTGCCCTTAGTGCCCTGACATTTAATGACCTGTATGTAAAACATAAAAGGTCAGTTTGTCTTTGTCAGAAAGAATGGTTACACTCATCTTGATCTTCTAGGCTGATGACCTTTCTGTTCACATTGTTTCCACAAAGATAAAAGAATCTGACATGGAAAAATAAAGAAACATTAATGTGAAGAGCCATTTTTTGACATTTCCTACCTATGCTAGGGGAAACAGAAAGAATGAAAATACACATAGTCATCATTTTTTTTTAAATAAACAAGCTAATTTCAAAATAAAGCACTATAGATTTTAGTAACTTTAAATGTCAGAATATTGCACTCACTTATCTCTTAGTGTCCAGGAATCAAATAACCCTTGGTTTTATTTAACATGGAGATCTGTTGCTCGTGGATTGCATTGCAGATTGCTTAAAGCAATAAAGTATGTTGCCCACTGCATTATCTGTTTTTTACCTTTTCTTTCAGAAGTTCAGTGCTATACAAAAACACCTTTTGCTTATCATGAATGGCATATCAAAGTGTCAAGAGCAATCTGTATATATGTGGCATGACTGCTACTAGAGCATGTCTTTAAAATCTCAATAACAAAAGCCATCTCAATAACAAAAGCCATTAACTTATTCATGCCATTAGTTGTTCACAAATATAATAAATATTTTTTGTTTAGTGATCTACAAGAATTTTTTCATTTATAATTTAATTTCACAGCTCCATAAACGACAGAAAAAATCAACACATCTAAAGCACTTTGATAAAATAAAACACATCTTACTACCATGAAATGCCAAAGTGTGTGAGAACAGATGAATTTGAATTGCGAGCTGAGCAGTAAAAAAATCTTTCTTAATAAGGAATTACATATCTTTGGAGTTTAATTACAATAAGGACTGTCACTATAAGATTAATGATGAGTGGTTTTTCACTTCAAACAATTTCATTTGAGTTGAGACAGTGCCATTATTCTTAGACTGATAAGGTCAAGCAAATGAGGCAAAAGTGGGGAAAAAATGGAAAACCAAACTGTACTGAGAGAACATTCTATACCATAATACGTTATGTAAAATACTGAAGTAAGATGATAAAATACTAAAAATTTGTATGTTTTGTGTTAACCATGCAACACATGTAGAACCATGTAGAATCTAGTACAGTCTTCACAACTGTGAATCAGAAATAGTTGGTACATTAGTGTCTCTCACTCTTTTCTGGAAATGGAATAAACTTTTCTAGTACATAAATATAACCTTCTTGGTTAGTTATCTCATACCAGCACTCGTGTGCAGGAAGGACATTTGACTGTATGGTAGGAATAAACTCTGAATTGGTGATTGTGAGGTGACTTTTTAATGCACAGGTTAGCCTTGGGCATCACTGTAATTTGTGCCTTTATATCTTGCTATACAAAGGCAGTAGCCCCTTTTCCCTTAGGGAAGAGACATTTAAAGAAATGGTTGTTGTTACCTCTCCTCTTATGGCAAAACCTGAGAAGAGGAAGTAGGTCCATCATCTTCATTTTCAACCTCTTTTCTGGATACTATTTATTTAAGCATTGTTTTCTTTCTCAAAATGTTTATAATGCTTAATTGAATCAGGAACCATAGTTTTCACATGCTGTACCATAAATTCTGTGTTTGATATCATCGGAGTTCATACTCTTCTACTCTTCTTACTAATCCCTATCTTTCCTTTTTCTTTCTTTTTCTTCTTGTTTATTTTTAGCTATTATTACAATATCTAAAAATATAAGTATTTATATTTGTTTTGTGTGCACTTTATGTCAACTTTTGGCCATTTTTGCTCTGACCTCTTTCAATACCCTTGAAGATCTCTGTTATCATTATTAGTGTAAACATGTATTCAGAACCTGCAACTCATGATGATAACTTGAAAAACAATAATGTAAAGATTGTGATAAATATGTAGAAATATGTTTTCTGTCTTTATTCATCTGTCTTTCTGAGAAAACCTCTAGGGAGAGTGCAGAATCTAGCTTGAACTTAGCTCTAGCTGCATCAAGAAGCAGGCATAAGTAATGTATTAGAAATTTACCTCGTAACTCTTTTAATTCATTGCATAATCTCACATTGCTTTCAGCCTATGAACTAAAGAAGGTACTCAATCTTCCTGACTGCTGACTGACTAAATTAATTAATAAACATGATTTTAGGTTTTAATTAAATTAATATGATTTGGCATAATCTGCAAGAGAACAATAGGGCTAGTTTTTGAGCTCACTTTGTTAATAAATTAGCTTATCTGAGAGCTGGTGCTTATTCTGAGCTCTTCTGAATGTGAATCACTTAAACGGGCATTAAAAACAGAATCATCTTTCAAATTCTCATTACTTGGGAGCAGATGTTTCACACTCTTGTTGAAAATAGTGCATAAACCTTTCCACATGCAAGTGCATATTAGGAAAACACAAACAAACCTTGCTTGCTTGTTACTGTAATCTCCAAGAATAAACTGTATATCTCATCAGATGTTATGTAAAATATCATATATTTCCTTTTAAATAAGAAAAAAAAGAACAACTAATCCTTGAAGTGATAAAAAGCCCAATACTGAATCTCAAAGGATGCTTATATCTAAAGATGTTATTGACTCAAAGTGCCAGGATAGCACAGAGAACATAGCTCAATTATCCAGCTAATAGGCTAATTATATAAAAAAAATCAATATTTATATATCATAAGAATTTCCATCAGAATCCAACAACGTAAGCATCCAGATAGGAATTTTATAATATAAATTGGTGCAGAGACAAATTTGAGTTTATTACTTTTGAAACTGACCTATTATGTCATAACATAAATGGGATTCTTCTATAAATTGCGCAGTCTAGATGCCACTGGTGTGCATCAGAGAAGCCCTGAGGCCTAAAAGAGGACTCAGCTAGTCTGTTTCCTCAGACTTCAAAGTCTAAACAGCACCTAGACACTAGTAATGAGGACATCACAGTTGTAACCTGCATAGTCACAGATCATCTGTGCAAAACAGGTGGTATTCCTGACTTCTTCAATAAGGCTGAGACAAACTTACGTTTACATGAAATGTGAACCGGGGGTTTTTTTTATTCATATTGCTGCCTTTCTGTAAAGGGCCTTACACCCTCATTTTACTTGTATTTTATTTTGAGGGTGAGAAAAACCAACAAAAAACCAGTATTCTTATACAATTGACAATAACAACTAATACTAGTGCACGATAGGTGGCCATTAACTGATACAAAGATGGCATTAATCACAGTGTCTAGAAAGAAAATGAAAAAAAAAAGTGCAACAGCACATTGTTTATAAATCAGAATGCCTCATTTACTAATTTATATTGAAATATTTTTACTTCATACATTGCATTGCTAATGCATAGCAACCATATATTTTCCTTGCCTGGGGTGGTGTAAAGCTCTGACGACAATAAATCTGGATATACAGTTAGTACTGGTCTCTCTAGCCCATAAATTTAGTAAAAAGCAGAGTTTCCAAAAATATATATTGCACATATAGAACTCCCTCTAGACAGAAAAGCAATATAGTAAAAATAAGTTCTCCTTTTGCACAGCCCTTTTATGAAAAGGTATATAGCTCCTTTCATTTGATACATTCGAAACTGCATCTTTCACTTTATATCATCTGATGTGATATGCCAATATATAAATTATATTATTTTGAGATTATGATAAAGGAAATGCAAACCATAAGATTATCATTATTTTAATATCACTTAGGTTTTGAGGATCAAAGAAAAGTAATTCAGAAATTGAATCTCCAGTTTGACCATTTATATTGCATAAACTGCAATTTGCAAGTTTACAGACAATGAAGTAAAAAGTATGGATCTAAACAAAGTTCTTTTAGAATGCCCTGAAAGAAGAATACACTACTTACATATAAAATTTTCGATACTTTTTTTACTTTTCATGTGATATAATTGATGCAAATTGTCCTCTGAATTCAAGCTGTCCAAATACAGCTGTCTTGTCCCAAGTCAAAACCATCAAAAAATTCAAACACAAAATATGGAGTAGAATTTTGATGAATTATCCTTTTCTGCTCTGTAAAATAAGATCTGTGTTAGATAGACTCCCTTCAGCACTTTTTTCCTCCACTCAGCTACTCTTTCCTTTTTCTTTTGTGGAAATACACTCAGAAGTAGGTAATACTGTACCAAACAGTTTTTCACAGTTGTGTACGTGCAGTTGTTCATTACAACTCGTATTGGGGCTCAGCCTGTGGGCTGGCTTTCACATCTGTGGTGCTTCTGTAACTCCAAGCAGTAGAACAGAGACATTGTGCAGTCATATCTCCATCAGCGGAGGTTTTCAAGGCCTAACTGGATAAAGCCCTGAGTAACCTGGTTTGATCTCAGAGCTGCTTTGAGCAGAATGTTGAAGTACAGAACTAGCCTGAGTTATCCTACAATACTATGATTCTGAGCGATGTTTAGTTTAAAACTGTTTGTTTTTTTTTTTTAAATTAGTGTAAAAAATTGTACAAAATGCTAAAATTTACAATGTCAACATTCATTTTAATATGTAAATTTGGAGGTGATATAAGCTATATTTCAGACGTAGTGTGTCAGAGAAACAATATTTTTTTGTAGAAACCAGACTGTGAATATAGAAAGTCACCAAGGCTTTCAATGAGCCACATATTTCTATAGCAAGCTTCTGAAGTCAGTGAAAATAGCTGCCACTGTAGAACTCTTGTTGACTTTATTGCTTATATATCCCAGTAAATAGCTGATTGCCATAACATAATTCAAATTAGCTAAAGGCAGTGTGTAATCTATTAAAAAGACACCCTGCATTTAACCAACTGGTACTAGTCTAAATAAAACAAGCTTTAGCTTTCATTTTATCTATTTTATTTCTAATCAGAAAGTATTGGCTTTCCTACTTTACTTTCCCTATAGCACTGTGTTTTCTAAATGGAAAATAACCATAGCACTTCAAGTATTTTTTCCACCTATCACTTTTCCTTTGAATGCATGTTATGGGCTCAATTTCAGCTGAATATTTGACACTGTGTGCAAAAGTGAGCTTACACGTATCATTATCAACATGGGTGTCCTGCCATTGCATTTGTAGGTGTATATTTTCTTTGTCACAGATTTAACTGATCTTAACTGCATTAGTAACTCCATATTTCAAGGAAAATATTCCATGAAACCTGACACAAAAAGAAGGATGAGATGCAGGGTCTTTTTTTTCCATCTCAGTGAGTACTATAATTCTTGTCCTAGTTTTGACTGGGATGGAGTTCATTTTCTTCTTAGTAGCGGGTACAGTGCTGTGGTTCGGATTTAGTATGAGAATAATGTTGATAACACACTGTTTTGGTGATTGTTTAGTAGTGCTGACCCCAAGCAAAGGACTTTTCAGTGTCTCATGCTCTGCTAGCAAGTAGGTGCACAAAAAACTGTGAAGGAGCATGGCCAGGAGAGCTGTCCCAAACTAGCCAGAAGGATATTCCACATCATATAATGTTGTGTCCAGTATATAAACTGGGGAAGCTGTACAGACAGGGCCAGTGGTATTCAGAGATGGGCTGTTTATCTGTCAGGTGGTGAGCAATTTTATTATGTATCACTTGTTTTCTCTTGTGTTCTGTTGCTCTTTCCCCTTATAATTACAATTATTATTAATAATAATATTATTAGTATATTTTATTTTTTTGTTTTTGTTATTATCGTATTTTCTTTAGATTATGAAATTGTTCTTATCTCAACCCATGAGATTTACCTTTTCTTTCTGATTCTGCCTCCAAGCAGGTGGGTTGGGGGGTGAGTGAGCAGCTGTGTGGTACTTGCTGGTTGGGTTTAAACCATGACAGTTCTGTACTGATAATTCAATAATAATCCACTGTTCTCCTACCAAAATTTATCCAGTGCTGACTTTTTACCATGAATTCTGCTGTGATCATATGTGAACCATCAGGCTTCAACCCACCCCAAAATCTTTGAAAAACTTGATTGATTGCATTTCTTTTTTTTTTTTCTCTTTTGGATTTTTTTTTCAATTTTTATTATTTACTTTTTATTACTGAAAATGGTTGTTCCTATAGAATGATTCTTGACAAACAATTTCTGACTCGCAATTTTATGAAGACGTAAAACAAAGATCTCTAAGTCTCTAGAAGAACCAAATGAACAACAAATATGTGCTACCTTCTTCAATACAAGCCTAAAACTGAAAGATAAATAGCCAAGTATTGCACCTGGCCCTATGAGCACAGATGTCCTTCCTTATTTGCTATTAACTATTAAGATCTGGAAAAGCCACAGATGCTAAGAGATTTTTCATGTGTTATCTATTCGCACTTTGAAACCAGACACCACTTCTACATGATAAACACACAGATCATAGAGTATATTTCAATATTAATCCTTAAGAAATCATGAACTTAACCTTTTGAGACAAGGGTCAGACAGACTGAAGACTAGGCTAGAGAAAAAAACCCTCTTCTTTTAATTTTCTAACTGTTCCTTGAAGAATAAATCACAATAAAGTGAAAAGGAAAAATTTATTTTCATCACTGATGGAGGCTATAGGTAATAGAGTTACCTGTATGATGGTTTTAATTTACTTAATATCCTGAAAATGTAACCTAATGGAGGAAGGACTGTGAAGGAAACAGGTCTCTGAAGCAGCTTGAAGCCCCTTCTCACAGAATCTCAAGATCTGGAGCCTACACTGTGCTAATAGATGCTACATAAAGTCCTTGTGACATTGGTGGAGGGTAGTTTATCTTCTGGCTTCCAATCAGTCCCAAGTTCAAGTTCCATTATACTGTCAAGACATTGACAGTTATATTTTTATTGATTTCTGAATGACTGTTTCTTGGGCTACTTTTCTACCAAGGTCTATGCCTCCCATTAATATAAATCCTTCATTTCTTCAGCCACAACCGAATGTTTTGTAAGCATTGTCACTTGTGTTTCCTGACTTCAGACACTATGGCAATTAGTAAAATGGAGTCAAATTTCATATTAGCAGTCAAACTTCAGCCAAGAGATGTAATAACTGTCCAGGTTTCAAAATCTGAATTTGACTAATTTCCTTCTTATATAATTACATTGTTACACATTGCTCATTTTGCTAATTGACTACATAATTTGTCTGACATGCATACACACATTAATCAGTAGTCTCGCTATGCTTTTGTCATGGGCATACCTGCGATGTTTGGTAACATTCTGACTTGGAATGATATTTTGAACTGCAATTGTGTGTACGCATTTCTGTCCATATGTATGTTTATATGGCTTTCATCAAGTACTGATAATTCCTTTCAACAGTAAGCCTTTTGTTTTCACTAATGCGTTAGTGTCAGCATAACCTAACCTTATTCAGCACTCCTCAGTTCAGGAAAACTTCAGCAACTTCCCTGCTTGTTGTCATATAACACTTTCATGATCAGCTATAGCACAAGATATGTCCCAGAAAAACCAGGAAAGTGAAATAGTAAAGGCCCCTTGCATTTTAGCTTTCTCCAGGTTTTAGACTGAAGCTTTCAGAATTTGAATCAGGCACTTGAATAACATCTAAGTCTCGCTTTTTGTACAACCTTTACTGACTCAAGCCCATAGTAAATTAGAATATTAATAAATATTTCTAAAAGTATTTTTGAGGGCAAGTAATGAAGCAGAAAAGGAAAAAGAGGAAGACAGAAGATATGGTTAAAAGCAAGGAGTTGTGAGAGGCTGAGAGTACATGGCAAATAGTCCACTGGGAATGGGTGAGCATGGAGACAAAGGGTGAAGAGGACCTGAAAGGACACACACAATAGAAGAGGAGATCAGCAAAAAGACTGGGGAAACCATTACCTATATAGAGTTATGCTTTGTTTATTGCAAAAGCTGAAGTACATGAAGGTTGATGTCATATTTACAGGAGCAGAATGGTTCTTTGGAAACTAGACTCTGTCTATGCCTCTGCCACTGAATTTCACTGTTTTTGATAAATCACTTCAATGATACTTCCTAAGGGTGCGTGTTCATAATAGTCAGAACATGTTGCACCTCAGTAGCAGCAATACTGACCGTCCACAGATGTAATTAAAGTTGATTTGAGTATGCTGTGAATATATGAAGATCCATTAATGCAAATAATATGAAAAATGAGATCATAGGTATTCAAAACAGAGATTGTTTTTTTATTTCATTCCTTCCATGTCTCAGTTCTCTCTCTCTGAGATAGTGACAGTACCTGTATTTGAAATTGAATTTTTAATGTTTATGAAGCAGTAACAGACTCTGTGATAATGTTGTAGAAACAATTCTGGGGAAATTAAGAATTCCTTTTCCAGACTAAGCTTTCAGTCTTAGGGAGAAAATAAGTGAGAGGGCCAAGGGGAGGAGGCCAGGCAGTGGACACTGGGTTGAATGCAAAACATTGAACAGATCTCTGAAATACACTGTGATGTTGTGGACACAGAAGTCCTAGGGAGAGTAGAGGTAAATAGATGATACATCAGACCAGCTCAGCCCAGCTGCCCTTCGAGGCCTAATCAGCTCACCAGGGGGTGGAGCTGAGGTCGCTTCTGGGGGATTTAGACTGCTCCAGGGAATGCAAGCGACTTGCAGCATAGTGATGAACAGGAGTGGGCAAACAGGGCTGTGGGGCATGTCTGTGGGAGCGTGGCACAGCAGTTTGCATGGCAGTGCGAGCAGGAAGGGCACAGCCACCCTCCCAGCTTTCCCTGGTGGCTTGTGAGGTAGATTTGTGGCTGACTGTAATTTTTTTTTTTCCCTCTGCGACTCAAGTCGAACCAGCAATGGTTTCCAAACGAGCAAAAGCCATTGCTGCTGCTATCAGGGGGAGTGTGCTAACCCAGACAGAACCCCCCTAGAAGGACACAGCTGTTCAGGTCACTGGCTGCACAGAGTTTGGCATTAGTACCAGAGGACAGCGCAAGATATGCCTGCGTATGATGCGAGCAGGTGAATGATTTGCTGTACTTAGTTTCAGAGCTCGAGGAAGAAGTGAAGAGGCTAAAAAGTATTAGGCAGAGTGAAAGGGAAATAGACTGGTGAAGTCACACCCTTTTGACCTCAGAAGAAGTCCAGCAGGAGATGGTGAAGCCCTACCCCTCTTTCCATCAGGCAAATGGAGCAAACCNGGAGCAAACCAAGTAGATGGGGGGAATGGAAACAGGTGCCTGATCGGAGAGGTAACAGAATCCCCCTCCTGCCCCCCATCACCTCCCACAGTGCCCTTAAAGAACAGGTGTGAGTCCCTGGACCCAGAGAGTCAGGCAGAGGGCAGTCAAGAGGATCTCTCTGGAGGGTCTCCCGGTTGTGCCCCATTTACCAGACAGATTACAACTACAGCTATAAAGAAAAACAGAAGGGTAGTTGTAGTAGGTGACTCCCTTCTGAGGGGAACTAAAAGCCCTTTATGCCAACTGGACCCATCCCACAGGGAAATCTGCTGCCTTCCCAGAGCCTGGGTGAGGGATATTAGTAGGAGACTCCCTGAGCTAATCCTGCCCTCTGATTATTATCCACTGCTGGTGGTCCAGGCTGGCAGTGATGACATTAATGAAAAGGTACCGGGCTAATTAAAAAGGACTTCAAGGTGCTGGGTCAATTAGTTAGGGGGACAGGAGCATAGGTGGTGTTTGCCTCAGTTCCTGCAGTAGCAGGGATGAATGAGGAGTAGGCAAAACCGTCTTATCAATAGGTGGGTAAAGGATTGGTGCTGACAGCAGAATTTTGGTTTTTGCAACCATGGGGCCAATTCCATGGTACCAAGCCTGCTAGAGTCAGATGGGCTTCATCTATCTTTCAAGGGCAAAAGGACTCTAGTCTGTACATTGTCGAGGCTGATCGAGAAGGCTTTAAACTAGGTTTGTGGGGGGAAGCGTTAAAACCAGGCTCTCCAGAGATGAGACTAAGGGTGGAAAGCCTGAGTCAGAAGTGAAATCAGCAGCCAAAGTGAAGTGCATGTACACCAATGCATGCAGCCTGGGTAGCAAACAGAAGGAGCTGGAAGCCATCATGCAGCAGGAAAGCTGTGATGTAGTTGCCATCACGGAAACATGGTGGGATGACTCGCATGACTGGAGTGCTGCCATGGATGGCTACAAGTTCTTCAGAAGAGATAGGCCAGGCAGGAGAGGTGGAGGTGTGTCTCTGTATGTTAGAGAGTCTCTTGACTCTGTAGAACTTGAAGTCAGCAACGATAAGGTTGAGTGCCTGCGGATCAGAATCAGGGCGAAGGTCAACAAGGCTGATATCCTGGTGGGAGTCTGTTGCAGACCACCCAATCAGGATGATGAGGATGATGAATTATTCTACAGGCAGCTGGCAAATGTCTCAAAATCGCCAGCCCTTGTTCTTGTGGGTGACTTTAACCTGCCAGATGTCTTCTGGAAACTCAACACAGTGGAGAAGAGGCAGTCTAGGAGATTCTAGAGTGTATAGAGGAAAATTTCCTGCTTCAGCTGGTAAATGAGCC
>VZRE01001177.1:0-108896 GCA_013396775.1 Cephalopterus ornatus
TTTTTTTCAACACCTTCAATAGCTTGTGATGGAGAAAGGTAATGGGAACAGTATAATTGCTAGAATCAAAAAAGAACATGTCTCATACTGCACTGTTCAGTCAAGTGGGTGAACAAATGAAGGCAGATAATGATGAATTAACTCTATCATGGTGCTGAATTCTTTTTACCATTCTAACCAGTATTTCACAAAAGCTTGCTGTGTTTTACAACCTAGGGACAAAAACTGCAAAAAAACCAAACAGCAGATTGAAACAACTGACAGATGACAGTCACCAATAGGTAGCTCTGGAAAGTGCCTATGGACTGCTCAGCTGAGACAAAAAGGTAGCAGAAAAGGAGGGAGCCACTGGGCTCCCTATTCTGAGACTTGAACAGGCATATTCAGACTGACATAGGCAACAGAATAGGAACAGTTGAATTTGACAGCTAGGAACACATGGTGCTGCATCGAGATGAGAAGTGTTAAGCTGTTGATTTTCTCCTGTTTGGGAGGGAGTGGAAGATAACAGGTTTCCAGAGTGACTTTTAAGGGACTATTTTGGGTATTGGCTAATATGTAGCAAATACTCTTTAATTCCTTTTTAAAGTCTCTAGTTGCAAGCATAATTTATGCACTAAAATTAGATATCTTTATTTATGCAGAATCAGGCTATGTAATTGCTTATTTTTTTCCTTTTATTTTTTTTTAAGGTAAAAAAGAAAACAAATGATAGATAGCATTCACCTTGTTAAAAGGCTACATGCAATAATGTACAGATTAACTCATTTATTTGCCTGAGCAACAAAGAGCAGGTGTTTCTCGCCAGCCAAGGGTACTTAAAATATATGGAATTTCTGCAATACTCCAAGAAAGAAACACTGGAAAACCAATTCTTTGGAGGTATCTCATTCACTCACACTGAGTTCAATGGTCAGTGTAATAACGGAACTCACAGAGAGTATTGTGTCCATCTCTGGAGTCCCCAGCATAAGAAGGACATGGACCTTTTGGAGAGAGTCTAGAGGAAAGCCACTAAGATTATCAGAAAACTGAAGCACCTTCCCTATGAAGACAAGCTGAGAGCTGGGTGTGTTCAGCCTGGAGAAGAGAAGGGTGCTGGGAGACCTTAAAGCAGCTTTCCAGTACCTAAAGGGGGCCTACAAGAAAGCTGAAGACGGACTTTTCACAAGGAAGGTAGTGATTTTAAATTGAAAGAGGGTAGATTTAGATTAGAAAGATTTAGAAAGAAATTATTATTAGAAAGAAATTATTTACTTTGAGGGTGGTGAGGCACTGGAACAAGTCACCCAGAGAAGTCATGGATGTCCCATCTCTGGAAGCTCTCAAGATCAGGTTGAATGGGGCCCTGAGCAACCTTCTTTAGTCACAGATGTCCCTTCTCATGGCATGGGGAGGTTGAAAGTCTTTAAGGTCCCTTTCAACCCAAACAATTCTATGATTCTATGATTCCAAGTATCTGAGATTATACAACCTGTTTTTTTTTTTTTTTTTTAGGTAGTTGCAAAATAAAACAAAAAGGAAAGATGACCTTTTAATAATTAATGTAGTTATTTTTGCAGTTGGTGATATGAAGTGTATTGCAAGACTTTGAGGATACATACTCACCATTATTTATAATGACAGCTTTGTTGCACAGTGCCTCTACAGAAGAAAAAATTACCTTCATTGCCTTAAGCCAGTTTCTTAAAACAAGAAAAGTCCAACTAACAAATAGGAGTAGCAGTTCAGCACACTCAAACCACTGTTTTGGTAGAGTGTCTTTGCTGCAGACAGATACTATGAGGAAGTTGATTGCATTTTCTCATCTGGAGACCTGACCTTTCTAGTCTAGTTCTGGTACAAGTTACTAAAAATAGAATAAAGTCTGCTTCCCACCCCTCCAACTCTTAGCCTACAACATACCAGCTGGCACTGGATCTCCTTTAATTGACCCAACTCAGGACCTCCTTCCGCAGGCAGGAACAGTAGCTAATAGAGTAAGGACTCAGAACAAAGTGTGAATTTGGTCATGTTCGTCTAATGGTTTGGCTCAGATTTCTGCTGAGGTTTATTTATTGGCCAAATTTCCCACGTGGAAAAACCGTGGATGTTAAAAGTTCTGTGTTTTCACTAATTAAAATTAAGGTGAAGGTTTTTTTGGTGGTCGTGGGGTTTTTGTTGTTTGTTGGTTTTATGGACTACTGACACCATTAGGCATACTTTACTGTGAATTTATTAAGGACCTGACAAAGCATTTACATGAATAACTTTAACTGAGTTTTCCATATGCAGCAATTAACGCTTTGAACCACTAAATAGTCTGGCCCACAGACTGGCACATGAGAGATAAATAAATGACCAAACTGAGAACAAAAATCTCTAATTTCTTCTTTTTTATTTCTATTCTAACAAGTATAACGGGACTTTCTATAAATCACATTTCAACACTTGTGGAACTAAATAACACAGGTTTAATTTAGTAAGCTGCCTGCATGAGGAATTACCATAACAGTCAGTACTCGCTTCGTGAGGGCATGCAGATCATCTTTCATGATTTTCACTAGCACCATCTAGATACCCATGGGGTCAGATTCTGAGCTAATATCAAAGTTAAAAAACAGCTGATGAAGTAGCTGCTCTACTCCTAAGGAATTCAGTCTTGTGCTTACTAGGGATTCTGAGTTTAACTTTTATAATAACCGTTAATTCTTTAAGAGTTCAGAAATATGATTTCTCTCAAATATTTGCACAGGAAATACATTAAATCACCTGTGGCAAAAATAATTATGATCAAAACATAAATCCTGGTGTACCTTCGTATGCATCTCCTGAAAATGGTCATGAAGTGGATTTAACTTCAAATTGTTAAACAAAAGGAAATTAACAAGTCTGTGGGAGTAACTAAATTGGCTCAATTTTTAGTAAAACAATCAGAAGATAATATTCCTTAACCTACTGAATTGACCAAATTGGCAAACGAACTGAAGAACTGGCAAATTTGAACAGGTTTCAAAAATCCTCTCTTGCTTGCAGAGATCAGGATTTATTTACTTATTTTCAAGTAACCCATGGCAAGATCCAATAATTACAGGAAGCACTCTCAAAATCATAGGGAAAAACAAACAACAAAATGCTCTCAAGAAAGAAAATGAAAGCATAATTCGATTCAAAAAGTGTCTTCACAGCTCTACAATGTGAATGAACATTTTACATTGAACTGTTAGCTGCTTGTATAAACATCCTGGAAAAAAAATGCCACCTGATTTCAAACATACCAGGGACTGTCATTTGGTTTCATAATTTCCAGCTCTGACCAGTCACACTGGCTTTGTTTTCTCTTTGCAAATGAACAGAACTAAACAAACACTTCAAATTTCAGCAGCTGAAGTAAGAGCAGCAAAAATAGATGTTGTGGTGCATCTCCTTTCAGAAGCAGCAGCTGAACACAGGACGGGAACTATTCCAGACAGGACCCTGCCTCTTCACTGTCTGTAAACTGCCTACACAGACGAACAGTCAACAAAGTCCTCCCTCCAATTTTTTGTGTTTTTTTAATATATTTTTAAACTGTTCCAGAATATTCTTCCTCTCCGTCGGTCCCAGAGTTTCAATGACAGCTGTGCTATAAAACAACAAGTTGAAAGACTTTTGCGGGTACAGACACACCTGTGCCTTTCGTATAATGGAGACATGTAACAACATTTCTGGGAAGGAGATGGTTTGGTACTATCCAGTCGTGGGTAACAGAAAATAGGTTGACAATTTGCCCAAGACACCAAATAGAATTAGCCTGCTCCTTACAACAGTCTGCAGAAAGGCATGAGATTGTTTGTTGTTAAAAGAGAAAGAAAAACTCAAATGTAGTCTTCCACAGCCACCATCAAAATTACTTGCATGAACTTAACCATGTACCATCTTCCAATATTAGGAAAAAAAGGAAAAAATCCACACAGATGGTAACTAGTTAAAAAGTGCATTTTTTTCCATTCCATCAAAAATACTAGATTCAAAACACTAGATTATGTGAGCATCACATGAGACAGGTAAGCTATAGAATAAGCTGTGTGATATTAAGAAATTGACAAGGGAGAAGAGTATATCAAAAAATAAAATGAATGAAATCAGTGTTAAATGTTGCCCATGGAATATGGAGAGATGATGAATTGCACTTCTCTCATTACAGCTCTCCTATGATATTCAGATAGGCTATAAAGTTTTCAACCCTAGTAACTGGAATTTTTGCAAGACACTAACAGAAGATTCAGAGATTTCATTTCCTCTTCTTCCTGCACTGCCATACTCTGAGAAGGGCTCATCCCTAAAGAAGTGAAGATAGTTTTGTTGACAATACCATCTTTAAAAGAAATTTGTGGTCTAACCTGGTTACAAAATAAGAAAAATTGGTGCACCCTCAAAGTCTTTCCCAGTCACAGGCAATATGCAAGTACTTGCCCTGCTGCCCTCGTGGTTACAGCCATGTAACCAAAAAGAGCAGGGAAATAAAAACCCTTGTCTGTACATCTAATGTAAGAGGCACATATCAACTGCTCCCACTCATTTTTCATTACTGTCTAAATCCTAAATTAATTATTTTTAAAATATTATTAGCATTGAGATTTCGTACTAGAACTACATAGTTACAATTAGCAATATTTTTCGGTATTTCAGAAGCAGAGGAACCTCATGAATACTCTCTAACTTTAAAGCCAGACTGATTTTAGATTGGGAATCACACATCTATGTGTTTATGTTGCACCAAATCACAGAATCACACAGAATCACAGAATCGATTAGGTTGGAAAAGACCTCTGAGATCATCGAGTCCAACCTTAGACCTACCACCACCTTGTCAACTAGACCTCATCAAAGCCTGACCTCTGAAAGCAGTTCAGTTATTACTGGGGAAAACGAGCACAGAAATGTATTCAGCAGACACTTGTAACCATTCACAATTTTTGTAGACTTGATATACTCACACAGAATATGGAAAATTAATAATTTTCCATGATGACAGGAACCAAATCAGCCAAATATTTCAAGTATATCTAAGTATAATCCCATCATCACTTAAAAGAGCACTACAATAACATCTGTAAAGAAAACCAAAAACCTTTAAATTCCAAAAGAACAAAGCTTTATTTAAAGGCTAATGTGAAATAAGAATGAGTTTTCTAAATTAAGAAATCTCAAGTGACTTGTTCAAACAGAATAGGACTACATGGAGTATAACTGTCCCTGCTCTTGTCCACTGTGTCCTTGCCGGTGGGTCGTTGCTTCTTGGCTTAATTTCAGATGAGTCAACAACTTCAAGTTGCAGCAAATTCTACACAGGCCTCTATTGTCCCTAGAAAGGTTATTTTCCTCAATTGTGATAGCTGGCTCCCCAGCTCTCAGCAGTCCCTTTATCTCAGTCTGGAAATTTCTCAGTCCATAGGTTTCCAGACCTCTCTGAGGAAACTGTTCTCTATAGCCTGTGAAAATCTCTCTCTCTTCCTTAACAATTACTTCCTCAGGAGAAATTCTGTCCTTCCATGGGTGCTGACATGATTGTCCTTAATTTTTAATTTAAAACAGAACATCATATAAACAGCAAATTCAAGGATTTCAAGGTGAAGATCAGTTCAGATGGCAACAGATCAAGAACTAGGAACTGACTCAAGAGATTGGTGATGGCCCAGCCCTGCGACAATGATCTCTGTAACACATGGAACACAGTACTCTTTTTTGGGTGCTGAATAGGAGTTAAAGTACATTATAAAATTGCAGGAACATATAAAGAACATAAAGCAAAGTCTTCCATACATAGGTCCACATGCTTTTGGTTAGGTAAGCAAGTTTCTCACCAGAAAAAGAAACGGATTATTGGAGGTAAGCATGGAACATATTACAATATAGTAAAATTGAAAAGAACATTTTGACCAATCTAGGAGTGGACTAAGTCCCTCTACTCTTTTCATTAGTGATGGAGAGCTACAGTCATGATCGTGAACCAAAGATGAGCAGCAGTATCTACAACTTATCTAAATCATCAGGTGACCAGAGGTTATTTTGAAGTCCTAAGTCCTCATACTCCATTAGTCTAGTTTTACAGAGCAGCTCCAGTAAAGTCTTGTAATAACCACTAAGGTGTCATAGCAAAGTAAGGAATGAGGCCCTTTGACATCCTTTGCATTCTTACAGTTGGGCAGGTGGGGGAACTACTGTGTGCGGATTGGAGAAAGCGTGGTTTGATGTGTGGGCTTTGACACATGGTGAGCACTTTTTCAAGGAAGTATTTTACTGTAATTTAACTTTTATTGTAAGGCATGACACATTCTTTCCAGCTAATTGCTCTATTTCAGCTTTTAAAATGAACAGCTCTTTCTCTTATGTTTCAGCTCATATATTGTAATGATATTACTGCTACTTTTAAAGGTGACCTGGAAATTATTTTAAACAATTTGCTTCTTGTTTCTTCATTCGTTTACAATGAATATAGATGCCTAAGAGATTCTACATTATTTCTAAAGCATATCCCCTCCCCCTGCCCCACTCCCTCTTTCTATTTTTGCGTCATCTCTCATACTTCAGCTTTACTCAAGTTAGGACTGCATATGATATATCCCTAACAGTCATTTTAAGTTGAAAAAGTAATAAAGACTTTTAGGACGTCTCAGCTCTGTTCCATGATCTGTTACATGGATTCTTATGAATGTTGTGCTGCTCTGGGGAACTATCCTGCCTTCATCACCTCTGCACTGGGCCTGAAACTTTGCAGTCATTTTACTCACTTGTTAGACTCTTTATTTTGTGATTGATGATTTTGGTATGGATTTGCCCTAGAGAAAGTCCAAGAGGCAAGAGAGACTGTCAGAAGATCTGCAAGCCTTTGCTGAAGAGTAGGCAAGTAGAGCATCCATGTATTAATGTATCCACATTCAAGACAAATAAAACTCCCCAACTCCACAAACCCCAATTTATACCATAAGATAATACCTGTGAGCCTTATTAAGATTTTTTTCTTTTAGGTAATAAGTTTGGATTAATTTCAAAAAAGAAGTGGTGAATTCTAACTTTGCAGAGGGGAAAAAAAAAAAAAACCAACAACAAAACCACCCAGAATTCATAGTTTTAAAAAGACTACTGTGCAAAGATGTTCTCTCACCTACAGCCAGGTCAGAGAAGCAGCTGCATCTGGGAATGGTGAGTACTCCTTAATCTTTCATGTTATCTGCAGAATAAAGAGATCAAATCAACTTTTAAAACACCTGAGCAACAGTTTTGTTCTGCAAAGAATAGAGTTTACTTTTTCATATCTGTTAAACTGAAGCATTTACAAGATGTAGAGTCCCTACTGGGAGCATAATGTGAAAATCCACTCAGTGTGCCTGTTTCTTTAGGAAGTTAAAGTGCTAACAACTTGATTAATTTAAGTTCTCTTTTCCCATCAACCTTAAAAGTTGAGAACAATCCGAAATGTACAGTGAAAAATCTGTGTACAAAAAGGATTTCATTCTGTGCAAATCCAAATCAGATGACATTTTTTTGGTAGAGAACTATGCATGCTGTAATCGAGGTGTATCAGAAGAGCACGAGTCTGCTGCAGGGGACTATTTGAAATCCCCAGATGGTAAACACCAAAATGCACCTGCAGTTGCATAGAGGTGTTGAAGAGGTGAGTGGACAAAGAGCTTAAATAAACCACTGGAGTTCTGAGGCAGTTGGTAAATTCAGTATGGTTAGCTCCACCAGCACAAAACCATGAAACAGTAGGAAAAAACAAAAGGAAAAGTTTGTCATTCTGAGAAGAAATTGCCATATCTTGTTACCAGGTATAAAACTTATACCATCAGAAAAGCTGCATCTTAATTTTAAATGAACTACTCAGAGCAGCAGAGCCCTCAAAATAAGCAAGACCCTGAGCAGTAATATTAATTATGTAAATCAGGAGAGAGAAAATTTAGATGCTTAGCTCAAGAACCGGTCCTATCGAGCTTATACTGTCATAACACAGTTTAAATTGTGAATCCTCCACAACATCTCTCTTGACATTTTCTGGAGGGAAAGGAAGGTTTTTGACGCTATGTCCCATAACATACTCATGGACTTACTGCTGAAGTACAATTTAGGTAAATGTACAGTGAGAGTATTTTCCAAAATACAAGAATAGTTAAAAGCCACTTCTTGTAGAGTGAAATTTAAAAGTAAGCTATGGATCATAAAAATGTTTGATTTCCCCAAAAAAAAAAAAAAAGGCACCCGTGATTTTTAACAACTCTTAAAAACCATTCACTTGTTTTAAGTAAATCTAAGGCTCAGTCCAAGGAGAGTGTACTGAGTGTACCTCATAAAATAATAAAGTATGAAGGTTATAAAGTATTTGAGATTTTTAATAAAATTAAATTTTAGTCAAAGAAATTGATAATCTTTGTTTCTATAATCCTTGATTTTAAATGGGTTGCCATTTAAATGTTTTGCAATAAATCGAGAAGTCTTCTAGAGACTAAAGTCTCTAGAAATTAGAAATTTAGTGATTTAGTACTTCATAATTGAATTAGAAACAGAACACCCCCCCATAATTGCTGCACCTATTAACTTCTATGAGACAGATTTCCTCTTATCCTTATCAAAAGAATAATAATTTTTATTTTTAATGACCATTAGTGAATATAATTTATTATAAAATTAGTAAAACAACAGAAAATCCTTCTATGAGACATACTGATGGGATTTACTGGAGATGATGAATCCTGCTAACAATCTTTTACACTCCAACATGGACCTTTCAAACTTCACAGCTGTCGGAAAGGGCAGTATGTTCATGATTAAGACTAAAAAACTAATAGAAATCATTTTCTACAACATTTGAGGTAAGTGTTGCCAGTCTGTTGTTCATGTTTAATTAGTTTTCTAAATGCCTTATTCAAAATCTCGATAGCCTACCATCATTAAAGTCTATAGCGTCCTCAAAGTAATTACAGGATTACTAGTGGCACAGATCATTTGTTAACAAAGGCATAGGATTAGACACAAAAATAAAATCCTAACAAAACATATTTCAATAGCAATACACAGGAGGGCAAGTGCATAATAGAACTTTTAAAACATTTTTTTTTTTAATCTTCTTCTATATGGAATGTGTTTTCTTACTGACACTGGTAATATGACTTCCAGACAGACCAGAATTGCATTTTGCAAACAGTGATTGGAAATACAGCAAGCTTCTGTTTATTGGAGTATTTTCATCTTTTTATTTTTGACAAGGTCAGAAAATCCCTTTAATTCGAATTTACACTTGGTTGATGATGAAAAGTAGGTGTCTGCTTTGACATGAAATAACCCATAGACATTAGCATCAAGTAATAAACATTTGAAAGTGTTCCTACTAATAACTGAATTCAGGGTAACAACTGAGCAGAAATATCTTTGTCGAACACTGTGCTTCTGAAGTGTTCCGTTAATCATTTGTAAGCAGTGAACGCACTACTCACCAAAGTCTAATACTATTGTTTACATTTCAGATGAACAGTAAATCAAACAAACAAGAAGACATTTTAGAAAGTGTTGCAGAATAAATCTTTTGAACTACCTCTTCTAAAAAAAAAAAAAAAACCCAATCAAATGAAAAAAACAAAACCAAAAAGCAACAAACCAGCAGACCAGAAACCAATCACAAGAACAAAGACACACGAAGAAGGAGCCACTTTTCTTAATTCTCACCTCAGGTCTGCCAAGAAAAGTTAAAGAACCACTGTATTATGTGGTGGATGAGACATGGAAAGTCAGGAGTGAAGAAGTTTAAATCCTTCCAAATCAGGGATATCACAAGCACAGCTAAACTAAACCATCAGTCTTTGTATTTGTTGACAGAAATTGTCTCCTCGTCACGAAGTGCAAAATTTTTGAAGGGGTTCCCATCTGATTTCTTTAGACTCTTATCTAGGTACATCCACTAATGTCATTTCTAAGAACAAGTAAAGCATAAAGCCCCTGACAAGGTGATGTTAGATAGTCAGCTAATATGTTCACATCACAAATTATCAGTACTAAATATTTTTTTGATTTCATGTCTCTGAAAGCAACAACCGTTTGTGTGACAATGCAATTAAAATTCTCTATGGACACAAAATATGTCGGTGTAGGCTTTATTTTCATGTCTGAACTCAAGCCAATGCTGCTGTATGAATGCACAGTAAGAACAATCTGCCTCAACCATTAAAAAGAGCATGCCTTTGAATATTGTTTTATTCCTTTCCTATTTATCTGATTTAGTAAAAAATTTCACAGAACTCATATTCTTTTATTAGAATTCATCATCAAATTATGCAACTGACATCTGAAATCCCAGTTACCGTCATTTGCATGACAGAAAACTTATACTGGCAGCACTTATTTTTCAACAAGGTCAAAAATCTTCATCAGTTCTATATCAAGCTTAATAGGTGAAGAATTAGCCTGTATACTTTAATGGTAGAAAACATTTATTAGCAAAGAATAACCATTTTGTTTTACCTGCACAAGGGATGCAAAAATACACATTGAAAGTGACACCTGAAGAGAAAAGAACAATAACAGAAAACTCTCTTTCCTTTACTGTTTCCAGAAGACAGACTTTCCCTATGTCCTCTGAGGCACTGTCATTGCCTTTATATTACAGTTCTGTGGGGAAAAAAATCCAATAAATATGATCTTTACCTTACCTTTAATATTACTTTAAATATTAACTGATATTATAACTTTAAATCAGCTGATTATTCTTAATAAATCTGGATGCAGGTCTTGCAATCTCAATTTATTTTTCACTACCAAAAGAGTCCTTTCAACTGACTGTACACTACTTGCTAAGCATGTCTTTTGATGTATATCATTCTTTAGCTGTACTATGGACTAAATAAATCCTTAGCTTATTTTTAACTTTCCTGATAATAATTTTTTTAAAAAAGATAATAATATTATAGATGTCATTCTTAGCCAATAAACCAATATTGCATTGAGAAAGCACCTAAGACAATGCCATTACTGTTAAAAAAATATCATTAACTTGGTTAATTTTTTCTTTATTTAATTGAGTGAGAATAGTCTTTCAAAACTAATAAAAACCTACATAAATTACAAAGAAGTGACATTTTCCAATATGTTGGTTGCTTGCTCATCTACTTGCTTCCTTGTTAAATAGTCTCTTATAATGAAAATAAAGCTCAAAATAAGTTCAAAATTGCAGTTAACATAGTCATAAATTTCAATAGCAGAGTCTTAACTTTACTAACAAAAATTATCTTTTTATGGTTGTAACTTTTTTGTGTCAATGGAGATCCAAAAGCCTATTTTCTCTGAACATAATCTTCCAATAAATGGAAAATCAACAGCCAGCTCCACACATTATCTGATCAGAGCAACAGATGAGCACAGCCCACACACCTACAACTGGGCTCATACAGCTCCAAGTGCCAAAATGCTGTTAATCTCAGGTCCACTGTCCCATGGGAATCTTTTAATTCCTCTGCTGGAAGTGATCACAAACAGCAATCTCACAAATGATACAGAAACCTACCTATACCATGTTTCTTCAAAGGGTGCACACACTCTAAAATATAAACCAAACAAACCTACCATACAGGCCCACAAACAGAAATTTCAGAGTCAAGCCCTGGATTCTGAATTCCTCAGAGCTGATAAAAAAACTCAGAAGGATTTGAAATATTTTCAGACTAAGATTTTTTTGAAAGACCTTTTCTGCTTTAATAACACCTTGTTCCCCTAACTATTCTTTCTTTCCACTTTTCACTTTGCTGCTGAAAAGAGATGCATTCCAGAGATTGGAAAGAGAAAGAAGGAAGAATAATAGGATAAAATTAAATTTTTTTAAGTCCTATAAAGTAGAATTCAACGCTAGCCTTATATGAACCTCTATAGGGTTCTAGCCATATATGAATCTATATAGGGTTCTTTCCCTTTTGTAGTACAATTAAAGAAGTCTTCTCTTTGATACATTCTTCTCCATAAAACAGCTTCACAAGTTTTAGAATTCTTGTTCATTTACAGTGTATAACAGCCAGATGTATGTAATGGAGAAGCTGGGAGAAGGAAATGAGAAAAGCAGAAATGCGTACGCTCTGTAGCTTTTCTATCAGAGCACTGCTAAACCAGTCTTAAGTAGTCTCCCAAATTCATTGATATTAATTGTTTTACTGATGTTATCTTTTATCTAGAAAAATTATGAAACAATGAAATTTTTTCTCCCTTCTTGAAAAAAAAAAATTTTTTTCCAACCTCTTAAAAGGGGATCTGTAAGTGACACCTTAAATCTAGCACACAGTGAATCACAAACAGAGCTGTGATTCCCTAAAATACAAGTAATTCTGTATTTTACCTTCCACCTACTGTATAGCACAGACCACAAAAGCCTACATCTAGGTTAGCCCACCAACTATTTTCAAGTCGCAAATATTACGGATACTTGAATGATATTAGAGTGAAGTCATAAAAAATTCTAGATTATTCATTACATTAGTAAACTTTTAATCAAGGAACTCATCAAGAAAGTAGGGCAAGGCCAGTCTGGTCAACCTGATGCTGATTATCACACAGATGTGTTATCATGCACTTTCTCAAGAAGTTTTGTTTGGATTTAAGAGCAAAATTATTCCTAGCATCAAAACATGTGTGCCCATTTTTTCTTCTTCAAAGCTCAAGCTAGCAACCTTGATTAGAAAATGAAATGCAAATACTTCTTCTCTCTTCTGAAGAGACAAAATGAGGGGAACAATTCCATGATTTGTCACTGACATCAGCAGGCCTACACAGAACAGTGCAATTAATGTGGATGAAGAGAGCAAGGCTAGGTGCAGGTTGGGGATCTTTGTCAAGCAAAATTTCTGTTTATGTAATTTCATTCTACATATGGATAGACACCTTTCATGTAAAAAAAAGTCTCCCCTCCAGAAGGACTAACTTCTAACATGCTACACAACTGCAGATAAAAATTAGATAAAATAAGATTCTGTCCTCAGGTCTCCTAAGTTTTTAGGCACCTTGAAGATATTTGCAATTAAAAAAAAATGTTTGAAATTTTAATCATATTTATTGGAATAATCTCTTCAAATCACATAATTATTTAAAAGACAATTGATACAAGAATACTATTACATTATCTCATTAAAGTTCTACAAAATAAATCCTTTCAACAATATTTAGGAGGGTAAAAAAGGTAAGAAAATTGGAACGGTAATAATCACTGGCTGAAGCACCGACTTTAGTGTTGTTCTGGCTGTAGTTTATCAGGGTTCAGATGTTGCTATTTCCACTTGTCTAGTTGGCACTACTTGGCACTGCTTGCCTTTAGAGTTACACTCCACCCTAATAACCCAGCATAAACAGAGGTACAGTGGCTCCCTGACCCCTCCACCAGGTGGGCTGACAGAGCTGAATATACACACTTCCAGTGTGTAAGGTGGTCACTGAACTGATAGGAAAGAAGTATGCACCCGGGTATCCTGACATACCAAAGCAGAGATTGGCAGTATCCCACCTGCACCCAGCTACAACCACAACAGGACACTAACCCCAGTCCTGCAGAAAATAATGCAACTCCCCTCCCAGCCACTCCAGCCTCTGTGATTCAAGGCCTGGTTTCAATGTTGAACAGCTTTGCAACCCCAGTTACGAGGGGTGAAAAGCAAGCAAGAGTGGTGAGAAAACAAGCACAGTAGAGCCACAGCAAGTAAGAAAAGTCAAATTAAAGACACATGCAAGGGTGTTAAGACAGAGGTGGTCAGTACCTCAAGGATTTCAGAGGTAAAACTAACACAAATGTACAAAACACTAAGGAAAAAAGCAGGTAATTGGAAAACTGCTCCTCAGCAGTGTTTCTGGACCTATCCCAGTGATCAGTGCAACCCATCTTGGACCTATCCCAGTGATCAGTGCGACCCATCTTGGACCTATCCCAGTGATCAGTGCGACCCATCTTGCCCTCTAACTGATGACTGCCAGGCTAACCCAACTTATCAGTTGACTTAGGGAAGGGTAACTAGCATATTAATAATTTACCAGTATCTCGTAAGTACCTATTAGGTAGTAACTAATTGGTTACCTATTGTATCAGCTGTCAGTTTCTACTTTGTAATCTTAAACTACAAAGAACTACTTTGAACACAGTAAAATCTTTTGAAGAATGCAGATAGGAAGCGAAGAGTAAATAAGTTGCCGTTGTTATTTATACCTAACCATCAGTGAGGCTGCCTAATGTAAACTGGGTTAATATGCCAGTGTCAATAGCACTTCATGGTTTCAACAATGAGGTTGAAAAATCAGTTTCAATACCATCAAAAACTAGCAGCCTTGGTGCAGTGGTACCTTCACTTGAAAATTTATTTTCTCTTTTCAACTGCTGGAAATATATTCAATTTTTCAGCTACAATACACATGAGAATTCATGACAAGGCAAGAGGCTATATGCTTAGAGAATCATGAGAAAAGTCACTAAGTTAAACAGGTCTTTTCACATCCACAAGTTGTTGCATCTTTCAGACATACTGTAAGATGGGAAAAAAAACAAACTTGCCAAAACTACTCTCAAACACTTGGCCACCTTCCCTAATATTTTTTTAATATATATTGCAGAAACATTGTCTGCCAAACAAAAACTTTTCCGACTATCATCAATATTTCTCTTTCAGGAATTTGGGGGATGATGAGAACTGTAGTACAAAAACCATTGTCACTCATTCAAAACAACACAAATCCATTTAAGTAAGCAGAACATCAATGGAAACCACAGATTTGTAAACCCCTGGCTACATCTATTTAATTAGGATTGCTGCAGACTGAAAGCTGGGTCATATACACATCATGCAACTACTTGGCTCCAACCCCCTCACCAATACTTGAGCCTCTGCTGTTAAAAGCTCTTAGTATCCACGGAAGTCAATCTCCCTCACATTTGGGGTGATAGCTCCTCTGACAGTCTTATTTCTGGAGACAGGGTACAGGAAGCCACCTTGTATTCCTGATGGAGAACACCACATCCATTTTCCTCTTCTCCTTCCTGCTTTTTGCTCTATTTCCCCTTATCTCTAGTGCTGCTCTCATCTAACAGTAAAACTGTAAGATGGCAAACAAGGAAAACAACTTTAAAAGACCTTAGTTAGTGGTTTCATTCCTCCTTCTCCCCTCCCTGCCCCTTGGACATTTAAAAGGTTGCACGTTCTGCTTAAGTCTCTTGCCTGTTAACTCTGTCTCTCATTGTCAACAACCTTCATACCAGCAAAAAAACCCATATCTCACAGACATGAAAGACTGAAAAAAAAACATAAAGTACTTTTAGTTCTTTTTGTTCTACAATACTTCCCCTCTTTAGACACGCAAAATCTGCTTGCTCCAAATATAAATCTTAAAAGATACGAACAGATCATTCTTTTGACTTTCAGATAAAATATCATTCAGTAAACAAAAATTATGAGACCTGTATTCCTACCAGCTTTTATTTCAGGACTTTAACTGTTTTTCAATAGACATCAGTCTATTACAAAGAAGAACTATTTACAGTATTTTAAGTGCTGTGCTGTTATTCTCAATTCTTCCCCTTCTCCAGAAACCAAGCCAACAATCTGCATAGATTTCAACTTATGAAACCCTATCTTGAAGCAGCACAGAGCTAACTCTGTCAAAGTACCCCACCATAAAGGTCAAAATCGCCTGACACAAATTAGAAGATAACACATTTTCTGCTGGTCTGACAAAGAAATAATCTTTGGCAAGCAACCTGAAGCACCATCTCAACTCATTTCCAAACAATCACAGATACTACTCTGAATGCTTTAGGTAACAAAAGTTGTTTTCATCTGAGTTGTCAAACATGAAAACATTAGACTTACACAACTTCTAAACATGTGGAACACTAATGTAGTCATGAAGGATACAAAAATAGATACAACGACACATGGAACAAGGATGGGATGCCTCCACATCCCTTCCTCTACACAGACTCCAAACTAGTCATGTCACATTTACATGTATGGCATGTCACACATCAGGTATGCTAAGTTGTTTTAAATCCCTGTCCCCTGTCCCTTCCCAACACCATTTTTCCTTTTGCTTAACCTGCCCTCTCATTTTGTATATATGCACCCAACTTCTGAATTGCCATTGAAGTTTTTTGAAACAACCTTCAGCTGCTGCCCTGAGTCTCTCAAGCGTAAAAATCCATACTCTCCATTACAAACCTCCCAGATGTTACACAGTTCTTGCTTGCCTGCATTCATCCATCAATCTATCACAAACGGATCCAAGACCTTTATTCCTCATTGCCTAGCAAGCTTCTTGACTCAAGATAGAAATGTGACACTCTCCTTGATGACACCAAGGACACTGGTCTTCATTTTTGTATACTCTGTGTTGATGGAGACTGTAGAAACTGGGATTCTCTTGGGCAAGCTTGTCTTTCAAACATGGTTACTCACAGCTGCCTTGCATGATTGGCACACCTAGCCTTCTCCAAGGAAGAGAAAGCATCTCTCTGCCAAAGATGCTGATGTCACTGCCTAGAGGAACTCACAGTTTTGCTCCTACTGAATAGTGGAATATGCCCTCATCCAGCCAGACATCACTTCACCTGACATCCTCAACAAATCACAGCTTTTGGTGCTCATCTTCTACTCCCCTGGTACCAGCAAGGTAAAATAAAATGCCTGCAAGAAACATGCTTTTCCTGAGGAGTATGAGCAAAAAGCAACAAAAACCACAAAAAAACAACCAACCAAACAAAAAAAACCCAATCAAACAAACAAAAATAAAATAAAACAACACACACACAAAAAAAAAAACAAACCAAAAAGAAAACCAAAAAAACAACCTAGGAGACATGGGTTTGACAATAGAAGAAGCAGAAAGGCCAAAATCAGATTTGTCCTGAGTTGCTCATGCTACTTCAAATTATAGTTCACATTTCCTTCACACAGAGTATCTACAAATTGTTATTGTTCTCTTTTACTCTGTAGAATATGCTCCAAGATAGCTAGGAGTATTTAAAAATAAAAACTGAAACATGAACTTGCTCTCTCACAGCATGGCAGTTATCCTCACAGAATGATAAATTGCTTAGGAATGTAGATGTTCTGTATAAAGCCAACTCATGTAAAAATTAACGCACTATGCATAACTCAGAGGGACATGTCATAACATCACCCATAATTAACAGTCAGAAGCCTAATGCATTAGTTGTAATGTTTTATGGAAGAAGGCTGATAAGATACTCAGGGAGCACTGTGTACGATAATGTAAGAATAAGTATTTCAGTGCAATGCTCAGTGTAAGAAAAAGACCAACATGGGCTCAAAGCAGCCGTCTTCCATCCTTCTCCTTTAGGAAAATTCAAGTTTAGAACAATATTCTGGATTGAATCCCAAGTACATGAGCCTATGAATCACAAAAAAACATCTTTTTTGCATAAAAGATTTCAAAACAGTCATAGGCAACAATACAGACTTTAGATGCTCATTTCATAATTTCTATTGTCAGGGCCTCAAAGATCTCTTAATTGGTTTGTTTTTAAACTAAAAATTAATTCACTTTCTGAAACCTTAATATATGTAGTCAGTGAATTCTCCTCCTGAGTTAAGTCAAATTTCCCCTCGAGTCAGGCATGTATTTCCTGCAGATGTCTCTGGGAGCCATCTGTATGCTTTAGTAAATAGCATCAGGGTTACCTGATATCTCAGGAGGCAAAGTAGCAGAGTGCTAAATCTCTACAAATGTAGACAATTGCTCTACCACAGAAGCAAAGGCTAAGTTTAACACTAAAAATCTGGTCAGCAACCACATTGTTTTCTATTCTGCAACTCCACAGCCTTGCTATCTTTTCTCCCAAGCATATAAGACCAATGAACAGAAATGCCATCTTTGCAACTACAACTTATGGATACTGCTTTCACCTGTCTTTTAATTTCCTCACTTGGGAAAAATTAAGAGAAATAAACACTTGCTAGCCAGTCAGTTTATAACAGAAACAGACATTTATGAGTGCTTATAAAATCATGTGATTTTCTAACTTGAAACTTAGATCCAATTTGACCTGAACTAAGCTGACTTAAAGGAAATGCAATAAGCCTACTTGCTCAAAATGCCATTGCTGCTAGTATTAATACAAGTCCAAAGGAAAAGATTTTTAAAAAGGTGGGTTTTTTCCCCCTGGAAGTAGCTCTCATGAGTAGTTCATGTTACACCACAGGTCTTATAAAAGATAAAAGTGAACTTGGAACCCATGAATCAGTGAAATTCTCTTTTGCTAAATTTGAAAGGTAGTGTTTTCTCTCTTGAAAGAAAAGCCTGAGTCATCACCACATGGTAATTTACTTCCAGACAGCCTGAAATGTAATTGCTCTCAAGACTTCAATAAGAAACAAGTACTGCATGCAATGGCTTATTTAAGGAGCATTTACTAAAATTCCTTAGGCAGTGTAGTGCATGAATGTCAGTTTCTTATCTATGGCAGTTACTTTATTTTGTTTCCTTCTATGAGACGTCTGGTTCCTCCTAGTAGAGATGCTTTTTTGGTTTTGTTATTTTTTTCCTTAATTCACTTATGAACTCTTTATATTTGTTTTTATTCACATACAGATTTTGTACAGTTCTTGAAATATGAGCTATTTAATTTTGTTGAAGCATTAATAGCTCATGTAGCCATCCTAGTAATCTGTGAAATGTGTTATCTACCTTGTAAACAAGGAGGACTATGGAGAATGCAGACTTTTATCACGTAGATCACAGGGAACTAGCAATGCCACTGAATCATTTTAAAGTGTGGCTTTGAGTAAGTAGATATACTTTGGGAAGGATAAATGTTCCTTTATTAAGAGACTACTGAAATACCCTTCTGAAAAAATATTTTGCTATTTTTTTCAGAAGGAATTGGACTAGAATGCTTACAATGAAAGATTTTATGAATGGGTCAAAAAAAATATTCTTGACTTTTTAAATCAGTCCTTGAAGTACAATTAAGTTACTAGAGATTCTTTGGAAAATTATTCTAAGCTGCTTTTTTTCCCCAAGTCATTCCAGCATAAATATGGCATTATGACTGGATTGGGTGAGTTTTGTTTTGCAGATAAAAAAATAAGTATAACAATGTACAGTTGCCCTTAGACAGAGGACATATCTATTCTGTAACAGGTTCGTACATACACGGGAAGGGATTAGACCCCATAGAGTTCACACTACCTACTGTCATAGTTCTAGCTAGTAGACTATTCTGAAGGTTGTTTACTGAAGAAAGAGGCAGTGCAGCAAGTATTTGATTGACTAGAGCCATAGCATGAGAGATATCATAAAGACCCTTTTAAATAACATGTTGAAATTGTAAAGGACATTGTTCACTGAAAGAAAATATGGCATATTGAATGAAGATATTTGTAATCCATTCCTTTTTAATTAGAAACTACCAAGATTTCCAAGAACCCAGACCCTTTCACAATGATACTAAAAACTTTCCTGTAATAGTCAATGCAAGGAAGATCAAATGCAGTTATGTAATTTGTAGCTGCTATTTTACACCACAGGTCTATAACCTTTGGCAGTTACCTAGACACAACACTGCTTTGGTTCCATGGGATTCAGGCTTCAGGAAACAGCCTGTGAAGAAGTACAATATGCATTAATCTAACCAACAAGTAATATCAACATCTAAATAAGAGTGTCAAAACCTTAAACTTTTAAATTCTATACCTTACCTATTACTATTGACATTATAATTGCTATAGACGATGAATAAAATCTTTCGTGACCACAGTCACAATGCTTGCACAACAGACGAAGGGGTGAGGAACGCTTGGAAAATAAGTTTCCTTTTACAGTTGAAGGACAAAATCTTTAGAGCAGATGATGTGCCTATTAATATTGGCAAGTGAAATAAAGTAAAAAATATTGCATGCACAAAATATTTTCAATATTTGTGGCACTTGTAACACAAATACAACTTAACCTTTCAGAGAATACACTTTGTAAAGACGTAAGCTACAGCCTCCTACAGATTCAGAATGATGGTTCAGGAACAGGTTGATTGAAAAAAGGACTCCAACTACTGTAGAAGCCACTTGGCCTTATGTATCTATCAAAGAAAGATAGTGAGATTTCACACATCTCAAATAAATAGATACCTTCATTAATTTAATCTTCTTTAAACAGCATATAGTATGATAAGGGTGGTGGTTTTTTCCCCATAACTACTTCAGTTACAACATATGAATGAGCAATTTACTGCTCCCGCTCTGGCATAACAATTGTCTTTACTTTTGTGTCAGTGTTTATCATACATATCTTCTGATGATCTAACTAAATTGATGGATTCAAACCAAGTGGTTAGGTTTAAAACTTGGATGGTGTTCCAATATGGTTTTCTTTGGTATTGTCCATGTCCTTTGTCAGGAACAATGTACATAACTCTACATCTTTCTCACGTACTCTCATGCTTTTAATAATTATTTTCTCCTTAGGTAAACCGCTGAGGTAACCTGATATAGCTAATCATTTTTCCATCCCTTTAAACTGAACAAGAATTTGAAGGAGGAAGGGAAACAAACCCCAAACTCATCATCAAAATTATCACTACCACTTCCCACCTACATCTGGCTTTGATCTTTCACTTTAAGAGATTCCTGTGGGCAGCGAAGGATGACCAAGGTAAGTCTTTTAGTGAGCTCCTTTACATACAAGCTCTAAGTCTTCCTGTAAGACGTCTTTAAAACCATTCTGTATTCTATAAGCACAAATTCTGAAGTCACATAGCTAAGACGATAACTAAAGAAAGTATCCCTTTTCCTCAGTAGGCGAGCCCCATTGACCTCACTGTTCCCTATTTCCCTTTGAATTCTTCAATCACAAAATAGGTCTACCAGTGTAGCTGAAATCAGGAGCTACTTCTGCTCAACACAAACGTAAATGAGACTATTTCCTGGCTGAATGAAAACGTGCTTCACATAATAAAGTTCTTGGACAAACTAAAAAGCCTTGCTACAAATTAAGAAATTCAAGACACTTGGGTCTACCTAATGTAGAGGCATATACACTTTATTGCTAAGCATGGATTTAAAACTCTAATCATCTTGATAAAATAATTTTGCTTCTCCCACAAAATAAGAATGTATAAATTAAAACACAGGACAGACCTCAAGCTAATATCCTAATATTTTAAATGTCTGATAGCCATAAATAATTTTGACCCTTGCAATATTACCAAGTGTGCCAGTAAAACCTATAAAAATTAGTGAAAGTGGGAGATGCTACAGATTGCTGATGTTCAGGATTATAGTCCTGCTGTAATAAATGCTACTCCATATTCAATGAGTAGAAACCTCAACAGAGTTAAAACTGCCCTACATTGATTCTACCTTGAAGGTAAACCAACTACATTGCAATGCTGTAAATACCTGCCTGGAAACGATTGCTGTCTGGAAGCCAAAGTCACTGCATTTTAGTGACTAGAATTTGGTTTAGCTTGAAGAGACAAAGGCTGAATAAAAAATTTAAACTTCCGAAGCTCAATACTGAGTGTAGGCAACCATGTATACTTTTGCTAATACATAAAGCAGAGGGAGAAAGTGTGAAGGCTCATACAAAAACCATATATCCATTTCAGGATATACAGCATTAAAACAACTCCATAAATCACCACACAATATTTTTCAATTGAAAATAAAAACACTGGCCTGATATTTCCCCAGAAACATGAGTTTCCTTGGGATCAAATTGTGACTTTAGACAAAATTTAGATCCATGTCTAAATGAGTCTTCTTACGGTTCATATACTATATTATCATATCATTTCAATGGTTGCTGCAGAGAGGCACTGGTTGTGACCTGAGGCTAAATAGGACATCTACATCCTCTTACACATGACTGATTCAGAAAAATACTTCATCCTTCTCTATTCCCAAAGTAACAGACTATCCCCATCCACCTATGTTCAGTCCTGTTTAATAGTTTTATCTACAACTTGGGCAAGGGGAGTGAGTCCACTCTCAGCAAGTTTGGAGATGACACCAAGCTAGGCAGGAGTGTTGTTCTGCTGGAGGGCAGGAGGGCTCTGTAGGGGGATATAGGTGGGCCAATGTTACGAAGTTCAATAAGGCCAAGTGCCAAGGCTTGCCATTGGGTCACAACAACCCCATGCAGAGCTACAAACTGGGGGCAAGATTGGCTGGAAAATGGACCAGCAGAAAAGGAGCTGGGGGTGTTGATCAACAGGTAGCTGAAGATGAGCCAGCAATGTGCCCAGGTGGGCACACTGGAAAAACTGGCTTCAAGAATTGACATCTATAAGCAAAATGTCCTTATCAGAGGTGAATTCTTAAATAAAATAAGGATTTTCTTAAGAAAATGTAATTCTACTGTAATGAATAGATATAATTGCTCGTATAGACTATATCACAGAATCACAGAGTAGTTAGGATTGGAAGAGACCACCAGAAATCATCTAGTCTTTAACCCCAGCCAACAACTTAACAAGTGAGTGAGCTGCTTGGTCACTTCCCCTCCAGCAGGATCAGGGAGAGGATCAGAATGGTAAAAGCTAGAAAACTTGTGGGTTGACAGTTGACATAAAGACAGTTTAATAGGGAAAGCAAAAGCTGTGCACGCAAGCAAAGCAAAGCAAAGTAAGGAATTAATTAACTGCTTCCCATGGCCAGACAGGAGAGTAAGGCATCATCAGGTGTCACAGTTACTTGGGAAGACAAATGCCATCACTTCAAATGTCTCCACCATGCCCCCCCCCCCCCCCCTTCCATGTTCCTTGCATGTCATATACTGAGCACGATGCCATATGGTCTGGAATATCCCTTTGGTCAGTTTGGGTTACTTGTCCTGGCTGTGTCTCCTCCCAACCTCCCATGTACCCCCAACCCCCCAGCATGGCAGTATGAAAAGCAGAGAGGGACTTGGCTCTGTGGAAACACTGCTCAGCAATAACAAAAACATCCTTTACATTATCAACCTTGTGTTCAGCAAAAATCCAAAACATAGTCCCATACAAGCCACTGCGAAGAAAATTAACCTTACCCCAACCAAAACCAGCACATAGGGTCACCTACAGCAGGTTACACATGAACTTGTCCAGCTGGGTTTAGTATGTCTCCAGAGAGGGCAAGTACACGACCTTCCTGAGCAGCCTGTTCCAGTGCTCTGCCACCCTCAATGCAAAGGAATTTTTTCTCATGTTGAGGTGGAAATTCTTGTGCTTTAGTTTATGGCCGCTGCTTCTTGTCCTGTCACTGGACACCACTGGAACGAGTTCGGCATCATCTTCTTGGCACCTGCCTTTGAAATATTTACATGCATTGATGAGATCCCCTTTCAGTCTTCTTTTCTCTAAAAAGGCCCAGCTCCTTCAGTCTCTTCTCCTAAGAGAGATGTTCCACACCTCTAGTCACCTTTTTTGCCTTCTGCTGGATCCCCTCCACTAACTCCTCGTCTTTCTTAAGCTGTGGAGACTAGGACTGAACACAGCACTCCAGATGTGATCTCACTAGGTCCGAGTACAGGGGGAGGATCAGCTCCCATGAGCTGCTGGCCACACTCCTCTTGATGCACCCCAGGATACCACTGGCCCTCCTGGCCACAAGGGCACACTGCCAGCTCATGGTCATCTCTTCATCCACCAAGGCTCCTAGGTCCTTCTCTGCAGAAGGTTGGTCAGCCCCCAACTTGTACAGGTACTTGGGGTTATTCCTCCCCAGGGGCAGGACCCACACATGCCCTTGTCCAACCTCCTTGGGTTTCTCTCCACCCTACTCTCCAGCCTAAATGTATTAGCAAAAATTTCCATATCTATATCAACATCCTTATTCTTAAATCAGCACATCTTAAATTAAGCTAATTTGGTAGGACGCTAGAAGCACTTCCAGGTGGAATTGCCCACACAATAACTTTAATACTGTAACTGCATCTGCAAATTAATACCAGTCCATTTCTAAAGCAGGCAAACATTAACATTTGTAAAACAAATGCAGGTCCATGGAATTTTTCAAGATAATATACTTTAACTTCAACTCAATCATAATGAATCTGGTCAGGCCTGCTGATGGGCTATGTAGGGCTTTCCTTCACTGTCGTAGACTTCTGTGAAGAAAGTCAAGTTTCTGTTTTCTTTTTAAGAAAGCAAAACTTTTTTTCTTCATGAAAAAAAGGGAATTTTCTACATGTGTTTTATTCCCCATTTAGGTTTCTGTAAGACAACTGTATCTTTGGCTTTCTTTGAAATGGGATTTAAAACAAACATCAGGTGTTTCTATTAGAAAACTGTCTTTAAGTAAATTAGAGTTGAAGTATCAGTGATACCCCAGCAAAGTAGTATTATGATGATAGTAAGTTACATTCTAGTTATGGTACTTTAAGTTACAATATTATTTGAATAAACCTAGCATATTTTCATTGGACATATTGCATGTATATTATTTAATAGAAAATATATATATAATATAAATATAATTATAGATCTAAAATTATATATTAAAAAATATTTCGCCTGGGAATATATTCAGCAGATCAGAAAGTTTCAGCTACATCCAGTTTTACATAATACATGTATATGTGAGCTGAAAGGAACTCAATCACAAATATTTTTTCCAAGGTAGAGATTTTTTTCTGTAAATTGCCTATATTCTCTAAAAATGCCCATTAATTCCCATTGTTTTGGCAAACCACTTAGGACACAAGTCTGAAAATAGAAAGTCAAACACAAAATTTTAAATAATGCAGTATCTCCATTGCATGCAGACTTAAAAAGCATTAATAGAAGATTTGCAACAAGCTTCTTGTTTGAAATTTTAAAGCAATTTGTATTAATAAAAATGAAAGCGATGAAGCAATTAACCAGCTAAACAGTGGGTTCTGTCAGTAAGAATAATACTGCAACAATAATCCCTTCAAGAATAAGTTTAAATATTAAAAATAATAGCCACCCTAATGACTATATTTTTCCTCATTAGAGCAGTATTAAGGTGGCTGCTGAATTCCAAAACTAGAAGCTTCACATGAGTTTTGGCAGGTGACCTTGACAGAATGCCAGGAGGCACACATTTTATGCTAATCAATAAACATTTGCTTTCAAATTTAACCATTAAGGACCTCTTAAAAGCCCTTAAAATTTGAAATTAACATTACCAAATGTCTTAGTTAATGAGAGCAAATAAGAATCCTGCAAGAAATGTTACATAAACAAGAAGAAAGTCTTCAAATTTTAAATAATTTTCAGATTCTGAGATCCCAAAGAGTAGAGGAAGTGGAGATCAGAGCATTTTACTGATCAGAAAAAAACCCCAAATGACATAATAAAAAAATAATCTTCTGTCATAGGGACTGATCCAAAGCCTATTCATGTTACTGGAAGCTTTTCCCTGAGATTTTCATGTTTTTTGGAACAGATCAGAATGAGGCCAAATCCTTCTTTTTCTAGTAGAGCCTATGGAGACCACCACAACACAAAGCTAACTGGACACAGAGGACATCACGTGAGTGCAAATGATGAATATACTACAGTTTTAAAAAATAAATATGTTTTAACTTAAATGAAAGTTTGCAGCAATGTCCCTAGAACAGCTATACGCGGTTTTGCTTCAGGAAAAGAAGGTAACAGTGTATGCTGTGAAAATAGCAAGGAAGAAAATAAAAAGAAAAAGCACATGTCTCTGTAAATGGGTTGGGTGAGAGAGGTGGCACTGCACAGTATGTATTTGTGGATTAGGTTATTAGAAGCATTTGAAATATTTAGAAGCAATGAATTTAAATGCTATTTCTATATTAGGGCAAATTAAATGTTGAATTTTTGAGACAGTTTAATGAAGTTGTATCTAGTTCTCTGTCACACTCATTTTTCAGAACACTTTTTTCTGATCTCCTTACAGTCTAGATGTTATGCTGAATGAGCACTCTCCTGACCAAAGAAATTAGCTATGAAATTTACTTATGATTCACAGGTATCAATTACCACTGGGCTCAAACCCAGTAGCTAGCTCTATTTTATCATACTGCAAAAATTCCTACAGTGCAAGAAATGGCATATGCTTATTATATTAACGATGAACCATTAAAAAGATTATTCACATTAGCTAATAGTTAATGTGAGGTGCCTAACTTGGCCAAAATACCCAAGTAGTTTTCCTTAATTCTTTCATTATTGCAGAAATAATTCAACTGTGATTACCTGGACAGGCTGATCTACCAATGGGGAGAGACAAGACAACTCATTTAGTCATTTTGTATTGGGTGAAATGACTGCCTGTAACTAGTCCAGATCTGATGCTACACCAAGGTGTTAATGAGGCATGCATATCAGAAACTAGAAGTGATATCCACCTTGTTCAACCAGAACAAAGCCTTTAAGAACTTGATTCTCATTCTGAACAAGTGTTTTATTAACAAGTAAGTGATCTCGGCATTGTGTGTATCTTATGCTTATCAAGCTGACTTCTTGCTGTGTGTCAATAAGTATATTAGAGTCATTGTAAAAGAGATTTTGCATTTCTGCAAAATCAATTTCTTATTATTAAGTAGTGCCTTTTGCAGGCTTACTGGTGAATGTAGTTAACATCCTTTTAGTCCAGGGAAAGATCTAAATTACTTTTCAGTTAGAATGTATGACTTACTCCTTATACCAATGTCAGATGAGAGCTCAAAAATCCTGTGCAAAAAAATCTTCATTTCCTTTTGCTTCACAAATATGCCTCAATCTTTGTTGAAAATATGACTGAAGAGTACTTCTCCAATTTGAGTGAAGACTACTGTGTGACTATACTGACAGTGCTAGTGCTCCTTTGCTTATTAAAGGCTCATTCCTTAAAACCCAGGACTGTCTCTACCACACTGTATGTCAACAGAAGCTAACAGAGATGAATCTTGGAGTAGAAGTAAAATGAACCTCAAACAAGGTCCAAGGTTGGTATTGCATTTGAAAGCATGAGTAACTTCAATCAGTGAAGAAAGTTCATAAGTTTATGCAAACAAGGGCATCGGATGAAGTAGCTGGAGCAGCTAATTTATAGTCAATGGACAGTAGTTTATGAAATCAGTCTTTCATTGTTCACAGAAAATCGTATGTGCTGAAGAAGCTTCTTGAACTGGTTTCCAGAATAAACTTTTCTCCATTTCATCACTTATACGAGAAAAATCTATAGCATTCAACAAAACTCGCTCTTATATTACATATGTCAGTTTTCCAAAATGGATGGAATGATTGTATAAAGATTGAATAAACTGTAAAATAGTATCTATATACATCTTCATATTTTCAGAAAGCAAATTGTTTAACGAATTCTTCAATAAATGTGTGTTGTCTCCAAGGACTAGGTGTTTGAAATCATATCAAAATTCATCTTTTTGGGCCAGAATTGTCCAGAGCTCTTAAAAAAAAAACAAACCACAACAAAACAAACAAAGAAACAAAATATTTAAAATAGGACTAATAGGGACTTGACACTTTACAGTCCTAAGCCATCCTACATCCTGTTTTTTTGAACTTCATATCTTCCTCTACTTCCATATGCCTTTCATTTTATGTCCCTTACATTTGGTTTTGAAGAACCCAGAATTTCAGGCCCAGACTGAGAGAAAACTTTTCCAATGCCAAGAGAGAAAGGACTGCTCTCTGTTTTCAGCTGACTCCAAAACAAACAAAAATGCACATTAAAAATTTACCTTGATTTCTTAAAAAAAATCAGCTAAGAAGGAGAAAAGCCATATTTATTTGGATCCATAAGTCAAGATGATCTGAACTCTTAAAAAACCCCTCAAGTTTACTAAGACCTCAGATTCAGAGATGACTCATGTCAGGTTTGATTTTTAAAACAAACTTTCAAATTGTATGGTTCTATAAAATATATCAATTTTTTTCAATGAAATTTCACCCTAACTTTGGGGTTATTCAGCCTGAAGAAGAGAAGGCTCAGGGGAAGCCTTATAACAACCTTACAGTATCTAAAGAGAGCCTACAAGAAAGCTGGAGAAAGACTTTTCACAAGGGCATCTAGCGATAGGACAAGTGGGAATGGCTTAAAACAAAGAGAGGGTAGGTTTGGATCACATATTAGGAACAAATTCTTTACTGTGAGGGGCGTGAGACACTTTAACAGAGTGCCCAGAGAAGTTGTGGATGCCCCGTATAAGGAAGCATTCAAGCACAGGGTAGAAGGGGTTTTGAGCAAACTGCTCTAGTGGAAGGTGTCCCTGCCCATGGCAGGGGGGTTGAAACTAGATAATCTTTAAGGCCCCTTCCAACACAAATCATTCTATGAGCCTGTGAACTGAATGTGAAGAAATAAAAGGAATGAATACAGTTCTGGAAGGTACAAACTACATTTTCATTGACTCAAGACTTTTACATCTAATATCTTTCCCACTTCATAATCCAAGATAACAGATTTATAGAACTGTGTACATATAAGTTATAACTTGCACAATAAGATTGTATCTTACTGTCAGTAGATGTACTGCACAAATTCAAAGGAGTGTTGAAATATACAAAGTCAAGAAAAAGCCAGAAGCATATTGCCTCATTTTAACACATATTATTGCTTTGACACTTACTGCTATTAAGATCAAAGACTCAACAGCTCATGATGATCCTAGAACACAGAAGCTATATATAGTATAATAATACATTGGACAAAGGTGATAGCAGTTAATCAGGTGAAGATTCACTAATAAATTAGTTTATAGTTGCACTTGACTTCTTAAAGATAAGTACAAAGAAGCTGTATAAACTATTGTACATTAGCACAATCTCTCAGCCAAAAAGTCTCTACTAATGTTAGGCTTCTAGTACCCAATTAGCTCAAGTTCAGTATTGTTCTGTAGATATTGTAAGATATTATTACATCTTCTGTTCAATTTTTTCAATTTTTTCAACTTTATTACTTTTATCACTAAACCAAGTTGTCCTGCATTTGCTTCTTTGGAGTCAAATCTCCAGAAGGCATATCTGAATTAGCGGGGCTACGCACCTGCAAAAGATTCTGCCTGTCCTATATAAATTGCATCTGCTCATCCACTCCCTACTGTAATAGTCATAGATCTTCCTTACCACACTTATAGTTGCCTTCCATTTAAACTGAAAGGGATAGGAGAGACCAGTTTTAACTACCTATACTATACTGACAGCCTTTAGAGCAGATTCTCTAAAAAGCTTTAAGAATGTACTCAATAAACTCTTCTTAAAAAAAAAAAAATAAAAAAATTGTTCCCTGTTATGGATTTCCTCATCCCTTTTCTGCTGTCATTCCATTGGACGAGAGGTATGAGTACAGCTTATTCTCACATTTTTTTTCGTTGGAATGCAATAATGTATTTTCTACAGTTTATTCTAGAGAAGAAATATGTCCTTGGTCTTTATTCTTTTCATGTATATATCATGTATATATATCTTTATCAAAGATTAAAAAAAAACCCAACAAACCAAACCCAAACACACCAAGTGGACTGCATCGTTTCCTACTGAAATAGGCCACTTATCATCAGAAAGCTGTAAGCCCAGTTAGAAATAGCTAAAGATAGATATTTGTTAGCTAAGTGAGTTACCAATTGAATGCCTCAATTTTGTATTAAAGTTTATTTCTGTGGAACCCTTAAGATCAACCATGATAAAAGCAAAGCCCAAGTAACTTTGTACTTTCTGGGACCATAAACATATCTGAGAACACCATGAATTTTTCTTTTATTGTGCCTTAGCTTTGAAGAATGCCTTCTTTTTGATGACTGAGCTTTATGTGAAGAGCTCTGGAGCAGAGGAAGTTGGAGGGAGCAGCCTTTAGTAGTCAGTGCATCAAGGAACTACTTTTCACTCTTTCCTTTTGTTCAACACAAACTGATTTTTACTTGTTCCTTCCATTGTTAGCATAACAGGAATAGCATTATGCTGTTTCAAGAATGATGCCAATCATTCAGACTATTTAATTTTTCCAGCAAGCTATACTACAGCAGACATTTTGTGTACTAATGTTTCATAAAACAAACTTCTTGGATTCAAAGCTGTCAGTAAGAACTTTATCTACATTACAACTATGATACAGAAGTCCTACATTATGTATGTCTTTAAATATTCATAAAATATAAAGTCTCTTGATAACATAACTACGGCTAATAGCCAAATTTACCATTTTATATTTCTAACTACTTTAGAGACATTATAATAAAGGCAAGACTTCTCACCTAGCTTGTCATCTTTACCCTTTTAAAGCCTACACAACAGAAAAATGTGTTTTTACACATTTGACTGTTTAGATAGCCAGGTTTATGTCATGTCTTAGGTTTCCAAATACTGACAAACATACTCCATCAAAGCCTTCTTTGCCTTCCAGGTGCAAGCATTAGGGCAGCTAATAGGTAAGAAAAAGTGGCCACATAGGCAATTAGCATGAAAATGGTTAGGAGGTTATTCAATTCTCTATTAAACAGGATTTGTAAGAACTAACTATTGAAAAACCCTCTATCTGAGCTGCTGTGCTTGAATGCAGGAGCTGCTGCTTAATAGTCTATGGTCACTTTCTGACCTTAAAAATCTATTACTCTAAAGCAGGCACTGCTCTCTTGGGTATCTGAAAGTATGATCTAATAGTAAATGTTGAATTAAAAGACACAGAACTCAGAAGAGAAAAAAAATTAGTTTCATTACTACATACCCCACAAAATACATAAGCATTTGGATTTGAATAATAATGTTAATATTAGAAAAACTGTAGCATAATCAGTTGTGCTTCATTACACAATTTTACTGTAGCTGAAGCAGTATTTAATTTTGATATAGAGACACTTAGCACTTTGAAGAAAAAAACAATTTTTCAGTTTATGCACAAAGCCACTTTTTACTTCCTTGTTGGCTATGCTATTGGAAATACTGAATCTCAAATCAGTCATGTACACAAGGGAATCTCGGTGAGACACTTAGACAATATATTTTAAACATCTGTCAACAGAACAGTATTGCATAATTCAATTTTTTGTTTTAGTAAGGACTCAATGGTAACAAGTGGATAATCTTTAAGAGACCAATCTTCCCCAGAAAAACTCTTCACACTAACATATGTTCAATCATAGAATGTCCTGAGTTAGAAGGTACCCACAAGGATCATTGAAGTTCAACTTATAAAGTCAATCATGTTTATGAAAGTGAATTTAGTATCAATATCACAAGTACTTTCATATTCATTTGGTCTTGTAATAAAGCATTACGACAAAGACTCCCAGAGATATTCTGACTCCTCTACAGTCCACAGAGGAGATTGGTTGGGGTTGTTTTGTTGTGGTTTTTTTGTTTGTTTGTTTTGTTTTTTGGGGTTTGGTGTGGGGTTTTTTGTTTGGTTTTGTTTGGGTTGGGGTTTTTTTGCTTTTGTTGTGTTAGGGTTTCATGGGGTTTTTTTAGTCTATATGCAATTATAAAAAAACGACAATCAAAATCAAAACCCAACACCAATATAAGTTTTTCCCTGACGCCCTCAACATAGACCTTCCCTCTCTGACTTCTTTCCAATTGAATACACACAAGATTAGTGCATTAAGCTAAGGTCAGCCTCTGTGACTATTTTGCAGTTTGTTGTATTTGCTTAGATCTTGTATTTCTCAGTTCTGCGTCTACAAAACCATGCAAGCTTTTTCAGTAACAATTTCCAAAAATAGACTTATAATGAAGAAATACAAGGATAGCGTGGTTGTAGATTTCCCAAAGGTACAAACTCCCGCTAACTTTTGTCAGTTAACTTAGAGAAAATATCTTTTTTACTAAATTTTCCCTGACAAGAATATTTTTCTCCTCTATTATTTACCAATTCTGCCAAAATAAGTAGTTTTATACTGGTGAAAATTATTATATATGATGCACAAAATCTCCACCTGTTCAAGTATTGTTGCAATAGACATTTGGCAAAGAGAAAATTTTGAGAAACAGAATTTACAAAAGTAACATTTGAAGCAGCCTGGTGAATATACTTTCCCAAATTCCCCTTGGATTTGAGACACCGTTCTGAGGGTACTGAATGATGGTGTACAGATAGAATACAGCACCCCCTTATACAGCATAAAGAGGCCTTCCGTCTTTAATCTTGCATTAGCAGAAGCTGCTGTGATGCAGTTGCCACTGAGAAGGCTCAGTTCAAAAGCAGGGATGAGGCAGGAGACTGGAAGAAAAGCACTTCATGAATATCTCTCCTGCCAGGACCAATCATCCATCCTTTATTTTATAGAACATGTCATACGGTGATGAGAATTGTATGTCCTGTGTCAAATCAATGAAGCAAGCACTTTGCCCTATGCTTCAGCAACCATCATGAAAGATTAATCTGCACAGCACGTAAACACACTTCAGTACAATTATATTCCCAGGGAGCAGATTCTTGATTGCCTCAACTCTAGGCGGCACAGACAGGGGGCACTTCCAAGTAAGCTGGAGCCAGATGGGATTCTGTAGCCCCAGACAGAGTTCAAAACAGGGCTTATGGACTATCTCACCTTCACACAGAATGCTACAGCAACTTCACATGCAGGTTTATTCTTTGAGAACTTGTCTCATTAGTTAGGGCCTCAAAACCGAGTTAAATAGCTATTATTTTAATCATTCCTTATTTTTCTTGCTACATATGTCTACAAAGTATTCACTAGTGCGTGGGGAAGGTGTGGTACAGGTATCATCACAGAATTATGTTGTCTTCAGCCACTTACTATGGCAGCAAAATGTTTGTTTTTTTTTAATAAAATCGATTTACTAGCTAATTGCACATTACTCTTCCTATCAGGTGTGTCTCATGCAAATTCAGAGATTGATAGCACATAAAACCAGCATTTCATTGTTTTTGAAAGGGACAGAAGACCCAGTTTTCTAGTCTGGACATAGAGTCAGCGCTTGAAAAAATAGAAATAAACTTCAGACACTTCTACTTACCTTCTGTGTTTCTTTATATATTAGTTTCCAAAGTTAAAAGACAATTGGAATATTTCTAGTTTTGCTTCGATGTTGAAATCTAATAAACTATTTTCCTCCTGTTGCTGCATTAAACACTGGAAATTAAAGGGCAGAAAGTTGTAAAAGGCGTCAATTTAGGTGTCAAAGATAGTCTTGGGCAGAAAAATGACAATTCACATAACCGATCTGGAGAGAACACCGCAAGAAAACCCCAGTATCTGTTTGCATTCTACTGTCTCTAAGATGATTCTGGTTGTCTATATATGAATCATCATATCTAGTTTTAATGAGCTGCCCATTATTGACAGTTAATGAGTGCTACTAAAGCAGTAAAGTATCACTGTATAAACCCTGCTCCTGAATTTTGACTACCAGATATTTCCTGATAATGCTAACGTATTGTAGTTTGTAGTTCTCCTCTCATACTTTTCCCACTCAGGGTGAACCTGATCCTCATTAATATGAGCCATCTGCCTCCTTGATTTCTCAGTCCGCCCTGCTAGTGTCAACTTTGCATTGCTTTTCTAGCACTGCAGGGAAAGAAAATGCCAGTGCTTTCACAAAATTGATTCAAAGTATTCTAGGAGTAAGAAATCAAAAATGTGTACCACGTGTGTTAAAAACTAATTGTCAATTCTGAAAATTTAAGCTGAGGCAAGCACGAGATTTCCTCTACTTATCAAACCTTCCAGAGAATTTAACCAAGTCCCTCTTTTTTTTTTGAACATGTTAGTTAACATGTTCAGCTACTTTTTCTCTTTGGTTGAATTATCCCATCATTCTTCTCTCCATTCCTTTTGGCATCTTCCCTTAAAATGCATTACTTTGCCATGCTATATAGGAATGTGGCGAAGGAATATGGTGAAGGAAAATAGTTGAAGACTCTCTGAACACTTGCTAAGACAGCTAGCTAGCAAAGAGGGGACCCTTCAGATAAACCTCCAGGTTGTCTCTGTTTCTGGTACAGAAAACAGGAACTGTCCATCTGGAGCAGGTCACCTATCTTGTCTTTCTGATACAAAGGCAAATTGTTATTTCTGGTGTCCTGGGAGCAAGGCATTCACGATGTACCTCACTGCTAAAGTTATCTGATGAAGGTTAGACATGCCACTGTTGCTACTTTATTGACCTGCCGAAGAGAAACACTGACAAAACCTAGCTGAGAATAATTCTCTTTCACGACTTCAAAAACATCAAACCCCACTACTCCAGTAGAATCCATCCATCTATTATTTTAGCATGCCAGTGTTAATTCTAGTGAGCTGCCATTTCAGGAGCAATAGGTGGAATGGAAGCAGCCCACATTGCTGGTTTTTTCTCGGAATCTACAAGAGATGCTGTGCATAATTGCAGAACCAAACAAACTAATTGGGGCTGAATCTTTTTGTACATTTACAACTTTAATTAGAGATAGTACTCCAAAAGATCTTCACTTTAATATACAAATTTTCACTAATAAAGGAAACATTTCCACTCCAAAGCATATGCAATTATAGTTTTCTTGTCTGGGGCACATAAAACAAAGATCTTGTTGCTCAGTACCACAAACTCCAGACGGTTAATAAAGGGCTTATGCCTAGTTCATAGGTGATGATAAAAAGTAAGGCCACCACATGTCTTGAATATTTTCTTGTTCTGAAAGGTTCTCAGGGCACCTAACAGTTCATATTCTATGTATAAGTATGAACTCATATATCTGGAGTCTCCTTAAAGGATTAGTTCTCTGCTGCAAAACCTCACATTCCACTGCTTTCTCCCTCATCACCACCCCTACCTCCTTTGTTACCACCTCATAAAAGCCTGTCAACACAGAACACCAGAGCACAGAGGCACTTCATAGTGCCAGGAACATGCCATCCTATCTACCAAAACTGAAATGACAAAACCAAGAAGAGAATATTATAGAAATGACAGAAAGCCATCAGCATCTAACATGAGAATTCAACTACTGCTGGCAGTTCAAGTTCAAAACAAGCTGAGAAGTCCTCACACAACTATTTTCCAGTTCTGGGGACACTTACACACAACAATTGTTTCGTTGTCTCTCTGCTTAGATGCAATTATGCCTTTGAATACACCCAGTTTACATACTGCATGCTTAATGATAAACAGCTCAAGGCTCAGCCTACATTTAAGTCCAACTTAAAATAAAAAGAAAAAAAAAGGGCCCTTGACCTCCTAATTCCTTAAGGGAATCAAAATAGCACCAAAGATACAGCCACAGAAAACCAGAGGGGAAAATTACAAACACAGGGTCACCACCTACCTTTAAACCCCTTCCTGAGAAGACTCAAATGCAAATCAGACAGAACAAGTAAAAGTGCTATTTTCTGACACCGTTCTGGAAGCAGTCACCTGCAAAAGAGGTTTCTAAATTATAACTTTCAATAGCAGCCAGAACCAAGTGCTCACCTATAAGCTCTGAGTAAAATGTGAATGGAAGAGGGATTAAAATTTACCCCTTGCTGCAGACCTTGCGATTAACTGAGTCTGCTACAGGTGACCCACAGCTCTGAGGTCCTTTCCGCCATTTCACCTTGCTGAGTGAACAGTTCCTCCTGTAATTTCTGTTAACCCCTTTATCAAAAGGGGCCCTTTTCTATGGTAGCATGGCTGCAAACTTAAATCTTCCCAGAAAAAGCAGCTACTCTATTCCTGCAGTAGCTACCGAATACTTATTTTTACACCTCCTGGCATTGCTCCCTGGCAGGAACTGCTGATTTTAGCAATATAGTCTTAAGCTAGAAGTGAGGTCAGAAAAGAGCAAAAATCTAATGTCTCCAATTGTGCTGCTAATTAGAAAACTGAAAGAATTGTCTTTCTTTGTAGGCCATGCCATATTTTAGACTTGAATGCAGGAAGCTGATGGATGTGAGCAGATCCCCCTGTGACTTCCCAGCACTATAGGAAGGAAAGGAAAACGACTGTGCAGAACAGTTTGAGTAATCATGGGCTTTAATTAGAAAGTAGAACTATGCTTCCGGCATCCATATAATTTTGCCTGGTTTCCATTAGGAAATGTGTCTTCTAGTTTTCCTCCAGGTTGTCTTCAAACAAAGCTTTCTGCTTTTGAATGTGGCTATTAAATTAAATTGTTGTATATTTAAGATTTAAAGCTTTATTCAACACATTATTTAAGTTTGTGTTAATTCTAATCACATGGCTTGTCTCATTTAATAATGCATTGACGGGATATTTCACCTGGTCACAGTTAAATTCTCTTTAGGTGCTTCCTTTAAACTTTTAAGTTAGGTATAAGATGAGATCAACCCTTATCTTTTCTCCTCATATTAATATTTCATTTTCTCTCTTTACTTGAAAAAACCCAAAAAACTTAGCAGTAATTAGTTGGTTGTTGAGAAATTCTCATTCTTCTTTCTTTTTAGATCCTATTGATTTCTATTTCCCTCTGGTTGTTTCTATTCCATCTTTTTTTTTTTTTTCCAGAACATAGCAATGAGTTATAAACATGTATTTTAAAAGAATTTTCTGGGTATGCAAGGTATTTTCAAACTCTTGTGACATAACAACATGCCACCTTAATGTTAATATGAGATATTTACTAAGGGAAATTGATATGTGCTAAGATATTGCTGTGCATTTGCCTGTGTTCTGATTTAGCAGAGGAAAACAAAACTCTGAGACAACCTCCTGATCTACTGAATCTGATGTGTATTTTTTGTGCTACTCCAAAGCCGGAAATGTCCAGAGTACTTTCAATAATTGAGATAATTTTAAAAATACTTTGTTTGCTTTTTTTAAAAAATTAGAATAGTGACATCATTGAAAAAAGTTTGCTGGTTGCATATAAAGAAGCTATCTGAAAATTAAACTAGTAAATATTTTATACTGTAGCCTCTTTGAGAGCCTTTCAAATTCTCAGACAAGCACAAAATCAAAGTAACAACCTATCCAAATGGGAGCAAAATATGTTTTTAAGCATTACTCATACTTTCAGAAAGAACATTGCTCAAGGCTGTTTCTGAATCTATGTACACACACACACACACACATTTCTACCATGGGTCATGCAAGAACTCCAGCTGGATGGAGTTAAAGCAGCTTAAAGTAATTCAGCTAAGAAAACTGTGAATAACTTGTACCTTGTTTTACTGTAAGTGTAAGCATTGCCAATATATCTGTGGGATAAGAAAAAAACAATCCTTCATGAATACTTTATCTTACTCTAGAAAACTATTAAATGTGAAATTTTTCACTGAATCAGAACAACAAGACTTCTGTAATTCTTATTTACTAAAAGGATTGCCACCTAAAGCTATGACTCTAAAAGAGCTGGGTGAAATTAAAACAGAGTAAGATATGGGTGCTTATAATCTAAAGTCTCCTTTGAAAAATCTGGAGTAATTCTTTTTCAAATTGTGTTCAGGCCTAAGTCCTTATTTTCTGTTGCTGAGAATAAAAGACAGAAAGTAGATAAAATATGGGACTTTAAGAAAGACTCGAGAGTTTCAGCATCTGAAGTGTCTTATTTTTAATTAATGTTGTTCATGGAGAAGAAAAAAAGATAGACAAGGACTATCCATAGCAACCACTGTTAATTAAACAGAAAGAATATTGTACTTTTCAGAAGCTTTTCTATTTATAAAAGAGTTTGGTAATTTACTGTACACTGACAGTCAATATCATAACCCAGAAATCTTTTTTTTCATCTCTACATGAAAATTGGCCTCTCAAGACAAACTGTTCTCAAAACTGTGAAGTGAAGCAAAAAAACAGATCATAATGAAACTCAGCCAATAATATATACGCACATACTTTCTGTATTGCATCAGAGTAATAATTATCTTTCTTCCTATTGGAATATTTATGGTTTGAAATATGCCTACTAAGTTTACAAATATTTTCCCCCTAGTGTGTTACTGACACACTAATACTAGTGGATAATGATAGGCTTTGTGTTGGAAATAAGACAAATAAAAAACCTCTAATGTAGTAACAAACTGGGAAGCGGAGTCTAAGAAATGAATAACTAATACTAATTTTATTGCACTGGGAATGGAAGAATTTATTTTGAGACTACAGTGTTTGCTTGCAGTATTTCTCTCTCTCCTTCTTGCATGCTGACAAGTAAAAGCAACTTGTTGCATTTTGTCACCACATCACCATCAAGGCTTAGGCCCTTAGACAGTGGGCCACCCACAAGTAACATTCCTTGCACTCATTCAAGAGTGTAAATTATCCTGGAGTGTCGCGGTCGGGGTTGGTCAAAACACGACACGTCTTCTTCAGAAAGCTGGACCTTGACCTTTATTGCAAACGCTGCCGCGACTTATATACACTTTATTATCTACACATGTCCATGCATCATTGGTTTTCAGTAACATAAATAATTCTCAATTGGACACGTACACTGCGCATGTCAGACAACTATGATTCAGCAAGACAGGCAGGAAAACCACTCTGTGTCACAGCCTTCCCTTCCGTGTCTGCCACCTTGCCAGGGTGCAGAGGTTCCATCTTTAGTTCCTACTGTTTCCAGAGACCCCAGACCAGCTGGGGCCCCCCACACTGGAGCTTCCAGGAAGAGCAACCAGTGCGTATTTTGCACCTTCCTAAGCCAGCAGAACTACTCATATGTGAAGCTGGAACATTTACTCTGCCTGAAGTCTTCATTCTTCACTAGAGATCTGCCCTGTGCACTGAAACAGAGGAGAGCCTGAAAAGTAATATGTAATTATACAATTAAGAAATATAATGGATGCAGGGGTGCATAGGAAGCAAAATCTTGGCATTCTCTTTCAAGTGCATATTAATGAAAACTAATGATTTAAGTACAGCTTGAGACTTCCAACTCTTAAAAGTTATGATGTCAGCTAAGCCAGAGAGTCTTTTGTTCTGCCACTATGGCAAATGCTTGGTAATATGACTTAGCTCTACTGTCTTGTCACAGGCCATGCTAAGTGCCATTACCCTCTATTTCCCTTGAGTTAAGAATGCAGCTACTGTGGCCCAGCTGATGCATGATAACTAACTTCAAGCAGCAGCTTGAATGTGAACTTGACCTATGAGAACTTTCTTTTAATGCCATTCTTCACAGTTATTGCTTTGGGATTATTTTAGTTTTCTGCAGGGGAGCAGAAGATTTATACCATTTTCTAGTTTCTATTTTCACAGCCATACAAATGCACAGCTATTCTGTACAGCTGCAGTGACATGTGTGGCATGCTATTTTAACTAGCAGCAGAAGGACTGTTATTTTAGAGGGAAGAATATGTTCACACTGTGCACTGGATTCAGAAGAAAGGCAGCATGGTACTCTTGGGTCTGCAGGCATAAGAGAGGATATGGCCCAGCTATTCTCGTCCAGACAAAACAGCAGGCAGTGCTGATGAAGTGCCATGTGCAAGGCTGTGGTGAGGGCAGTGCTCAGGCTCTGCATTCTCCTGCCTCCTTACTCCAAACTCAGTTCCACACTCAGTTCCACTTTTCTTCACTATGAAAAAGAGATGGGTCAGCCTGCAGACCTTAGATGCCCGTTCCATCTGCCTTGTCAATGCAGCAAAATTTATCAGCCAAGAAAGCTGTGCTGTAAAAGGTCATGGCTGCCTGATGTGGAGCCTGACCATTCCACACATCTGGGCCTGCTGTTTGCATACCATTCTTTTCTCAGTAATACATGAGGCAGAGGGGATAGCTACACAGCTTGGATGGAAATGAATTTCATGTGACATAGTAAAAACACCCCAAAGGCTTGTGACCATCACTGCAAAAGCTGGAGGAACTCAGAAATCAAACAAGAACGACTTATAATGGAAAATATCACACAGCTTCAATGCATGATCACCATCCATTATGTCTACTATTTATTTCAGTTGGTCTCAGGTATTTCAGCTTTAAAAGTGCACATCTCACCTTACAAAACAGAGCTTATATGTCATTTCCTGCAATGACACAATGATTTGTTTGTCTTCAGTATTATTCTTCAGGCTTTGTTGTCTTTTCTTATCATATTCAATTTTCATTAAAAAAAAAAAAAGAAAAAAGTATTGTTGGATGGTTGATGCGGCTAGAAGTTATTATTTTCTGAAAATGAAAGGTAATTTCATTTTAAAACTCATTGTGGCATTTACCCCACAGCTACTGAAATGCGTGGAAGGAGGAGGGGGTAAAATTATCTTTGTAGCTTTATAGTTTCATTACTATAAGTTTCTAGAAAAATAAATAAACTTTAACAGCTTTTTACTATGGAAACAGGACATTTAGTCTCAGTGGGTATCCCGAGCGCTGCATTTTAAATTTGATTTATCTTTTTTTTCAAGCAGGCCTGTGGGGGAAAATGATCAGGATGAAAGAATAGGTCTGGATCTTCAGAATCATTTTAACAGCAGTTGCCAAACTTTTGAAGCCTCCATGAAACACAGCCTATTGGTGAGTACTCTGGCATTGCTAACTAAAATTAAAAGAATTATAGATAAATAGGTAAGATAACTGTAACACTACAGAAAATGTGATAATATTATTAATATAATATACAGAGCAAGGAGAAGAAAAAGGTCCGAATCTTATGAAAGACTTGGAGAACACTTTACACTTTTCTAACATCTAGAATTTGTTAAGGGGCTTTAGATAAAGCTTTGTGCTTGAAAGAAAAAACACTAGGCATATCCTAAGGCTTTTGAGCTAAGAGAAGGGTAGCAAATGCTATAGCATATAGCAATGGAAAAACTTTTGTGCAGTGCAACTGTAAGACCATGATGCATGAGGCAGTCAATGAGGTCAGCCCTCTAGCAAACCAAGGGCAGTCCAGGGCATTATTTACAGTCTTTCCCTCCTCCTGGTAAACTTCAGTCTGCTTGGCAGAAACCACAAGGCTAGAGCTTTATCTGTCACAGTTTTCAAGTGAAGACCGTGTTTCTTCTACAGTTCAAAGTATCTGGGAGCTGGGGCCTTGAGAAAAAAAGTCTTAAATGCTGCTTACATGCCATCTGAAAAAGTTAAACACAGAAACTGTCAGAAACACATTAGAGTTCATTAAAACTGAGCAACTCCAAATATTCTTCTACCATAGGCAAGTTGAAAAATATTTTTTTCAAAGAATATGTATGTGCTTGTAAATAGTCTCACTATATCACTATAGCTGCTGAAACATGGAAGTATTCTTTCATTTCTTCACTTTTGTTTTTTTCAACTTAATAAAATTAAGAAATAAAAATAATCAGGGGATCACAGAATGAGAGGACAGTCCAGGTAGGAAGGGACCTCCAGAGATCATCTGGTCAAAACTTAATTGGGAAAGGCAGCCTAGAGGAAGTTACCTGGCACCATGTCCAATCACCCTGTAAAAACCTCCCGTGATGAGGACTCCACCGTGTCCCTGGGAAGGTTGTCCCAGCGAATGATTGTTGTCAGTGCAAAAAAAACCTCATTATGAGATGAAAACCACTCCACGTGAAACTTATGCCTGTTGCCAGGCTTGTGTGGCTTCTTGCAAAGACAGTCTCCATCTTTGCAGCAGCCCTTTAACTACACAAATACTGTGATAAGGTCCTCCCTAAGCCTTCTCTTCTCCAGAGAGAAAAGAGTAACGCACAGCATGCACGTTACTTTTACATGGCATGCACATGTTACTTTAATGCACAATATTTAAAGGGGAAAAAAAGAATTAAACCGCTCCCCCCAAATATTTGTTTTCTGGAGCAGTTAACTCCTGCTAGAGATTAAACAATAAATAATAAGGATGAAATTCCTAGCCAGATGTTTCAGGCAGTTCCTTCTCTATCTCCCCGTCTCCCATTCAGCCACATAGCAGCTACTGATTGCCAGAGCCCTCCTCTCCCCCTTGCAGCACAAACCCATCCTGTCCTTTGCACCAGCTCTGTCATTCCTTTTTTTCGAGGTAGCCCCTGCCAACACAGTGAGCCATCTCAAAATTTTGTTTTGTCTGGTTAGTTTGATGGATTAGTACACTGAACCATCTCCAAGTGGGGAGGGAGGCCCCCAGAGTCAACATAAAACAGGAATCATGGAACCAGCAACCAGGTTTGTTTGTGCTGCTATGAACTCCAATGCAATGTTCAGGACTGAAGTCCTCTTGCTGCTTACCAACCTCTAAAATAATTATTGATAAAAGGACAGAATCCCTAAACTCTTTAATTTGTGCCACTGTGAATTCTTTGAAAGTTTGTGTATTTCTTTGCTGACATCCTTATTTCTTTGTCCTCTATGTTCAAGTACAGAGGTTAATTTGGTAACACAAGCCATGCTGAGGAATCAGTGCAAAATTCTAACAGGGAACTGCTGGCCCTCCAAATATGTTGATGATAACAAATTTTAATTGCTTCAAAGTGCCAGCTGTGTGTCAGCACTTTCCTTAGACCATTTTTATGCATCCAGTGTTTCAAATAATGATTTTACAAATAAGGAGAATAAGCACTCATATTGTCTGAAATGACAAATGGAGATATCCTTTTGAGAATAAATACTCTGGGAGTTTTGAGTTGTATTATACTGTCTGAATTCAACAGGGACAGCACTAGGACTTTGTATCTGACATTTCATTTAAAAATATCCTATGTCTTAGAGGAACAAGAAAGAGGAAGTCTGTGCTTAAAAGTGCAAGTAATGATTCAGACACATCCAAGTTTTTTTTTAATGACTACAGTATTAGTACCTGGTGAAGATACTTTTTTTTCCCCCTACATTGTGATTATGTGTCTTTAAAAAAGCTGAAACTCAAGAAGTTTAAAATTGATGAAAAGAATCCAGTTGTCCTTTTCTATTCAGTATTTACTGATATAATTAAAATAATGTTTTTCATGTTAAAATTACAGCATAGAGCATACAATAAGGTGTCTGAACTAGATCAGATGCTGAAGGAAAGGTTACTCATATCAATACAGAGCTCACAAGCTTCATAGCCTTGTTCCTGGGGTTAAATACAGTGATTGTCACACTCCTTACCTTTACATAGTTTAGGGCTGAGGCAGCTACTATGGAAACTGAGCTGAGGTTTCACTCCTTCATACTGCTTAGTTGATCTAATAGTTATTTCACTGTCCCTTGTTCAGCTCCTTAAGAATGAAACTGAGCTTTCCATGCCTAGTGCAGATTAACACTTAGAACAGCGCTCGCTCACACTTAATGGCCACACTGTGAAACTGGCATGATAAAAATATAGCAGCTTCACTCAAAGTCGGCGAAGCCTTCATGACTTCTATGAGCTATTCAAAACTCTTGATGATTCCTTTTGTACCAATGTTGCCCCATTTTAAGTGCTTTCTTCATAAACAGTGAATTGTTGATGGGTTATTTTTGCAAATAAAAAACCTCACCTTTCTGGGAACAGCAATAACTAGATGAAGTATGTGAATTGTTAGCTCCATATCAAAGACAAGGTTCTTTATTTCTACTCTTGGTGGTGACTTCCTTAAAAAGAAACAAAAAACAAACCAAAACTCTACAGCATTTTAATAATGGAATAAAATTAACAAGGGATGAAAAATAAAGCAGAACACAGTTCACAGACTGAAGAATAAGTATTAATCGACAGAGTGAGAAAGTTTTATTCCACAAATTGTTCTGTTCTCCTTCTGGAGCCCTAAATGAGAAAGGATTGAATAAGACCCTATTTCCACTGCAACTTCTTTGAGGCAAAACATTTGCCATTGCAGAAGAAAACAGATTTTTCTGTTTCTCTGCAGAAAGCATTACTATACTTGTCCAGCCTTCTTAACCATCTAAGGGCTAAACAGAGGTCACCTACCTACAAGGCTCTTTGTTCAAACAACTCTGTAGCAAATTGTGTTAAAAGACTGACAATTGGGCTTCACTGGGAAACTTGCTGGTTCATTTCAGAAAAGCAACAACTAATAGACTTGCACAATAATATTTTTGCTTCTGACTCCAACTAAAATCAGAGCATCTGGGGTAAAGAAAAATGGAAAATGTTTTTCTCTCAACTGTCTAAAGTGTTTTGTTTCAAGTCTGTTTTGAATTTCAGATATAGAGTTCTTGCGTTCTTGTTTTATCAGTAGTAGCTGTAATTCCTTTAATTAATGCACAGACAAATCTCAGAAATCTCACTAACAGACAGATTGGCCAAGAGAAAGTTGTTTAGCCTCCCCCTCATAAAAAGGATTTTGTTTTTCTTCTCCTTGCATCTTACAGTAATTTTTTAATACAATATTTGCATGTCGTCTTCCTGTGCTACTGTCATCTAGTATTCCTACAGCCGCATAATATCTTCCCACTGTGTGCATTTTACAATGAAAATTGCATTCCAAATAAATCAATACTATATTTTAGGCAACTTCATCTCCCTGAATGAGCCAGAATATCCCACTTAGTGGAAAAGCTAACTGACTACCAACAGTGAATTAGAAATTACGAGTGAAATCAGTTTTAAAATTACATAAATTAGAAAAACTAATACACTCCCAATGCACAAGTCTCTCATAGCTCTATTTTCTATAGCCCCTAATACAAACAAATGCAAAATCTATTTGATATATCAGACATTTAGGAACAGAAATATAATAGAAGACATCAGGTAAGTTATTGGATCTATTTTTCTCTTAAGCAATGCACCAGAATTGTTTCTGAATTCCTATGATATAAACACTAATGGCTTTTCTTCTTCATTTTTTTTTTGATTCAGAGAAACATCAGAAACATAGGTGATTACACCTGAAGGCAGAAATAGTCTTAACAGAAAAGCATTTTAAAAATCAGTAATTAGCAAATTAAAAAGGGAACTTTACATAATAGTTCCCTTAATAGGTTAGGAATACTTTTGTGTAGTTTTATATGTAGACGGTATAAATGCTATAGGAAACTGATAAATCAGTCTCATGTACAGCTTACTAACACACTCTGTTTATACAAGTATTGGCTTAGTATGTCTGTAACAGTTCTTCTGAGTAAAGCTACAGTGATTTTTGTATGAACAGAACCAAAGTTATTGAATTCTTAAATCCTGTGTAAATTGGTCAGATGAGCAGATTTCTAATTGTTTGTGTTGTTAAAAACACCTGTATTAAAGGTAACTCAGTTTGAAAGTAGCTAACAACACACTAAGTAATTTCATTGTGGAACTTATCCCAACATATAGTATTCCAATTTTTATAAACTTTTCTATGTAAAAATATAGCACATAATTCTGCAGCAAAAAGATATTTTTTTTTTATAGTCTATATACACACCTGACCATTTGTCTACTGCTGATCCAGGAAGAAATTCCTGTATTTATGAATGTTGAAGTCAGTAGTGAAGGTCTTCTTTTTGTTTCTTCAATATTTGCTGATCCATTCTCATACGGGTGAGAATGTACACAGCTTTTCTTCCATTTCCTTGGAAAAAAACACATGCCTCCATCTTTATGTAAGACTGCTGAAAGAGGAGCAAACACTGAAACGGAACACTCAGCCCCACAGAACATCAGTCTGATTTACTTTCTCTCTTCCTTTGCTATACACTGCACAATATATGTGCATTTTTCTTTACTATGGCACACCAAATGAAAATAAATTTCTTGCTTAGGATCATCAGTCTCTAAATGGTTTCTAGGACACCAGCTAGACATTGTGGAGAAGTATATACAGTATTGGTGAGTCAAGACAGATGAGTTTTGCTTAATCTGGACATTTTTATTTCAATGTGATGGGAAAGGTTTACTGGGAAGATGAAATTTCCTTTATGGAAAAGTCCAAAGCAGCAGCAGCAGCTGAGATCTGACTAGTCACACCAATGCAAGTGTTTAGCTCTGAGGTGAACCAGCCCTTTGTGTTGCAGTTTCAGGTATTGGCAAACAGATATTGGCTCCCCAGTTTGACAGTATTGCTCTGGATATAGTGGAGTAGAAAAGAGCAATGGTTATTGCATGTAATTATGGGAAGTAACTGTGAAAAGGCTTAGCACTTATTTTCAGAAATATGAAAAGCCTGTAGTTACTGTAGTTACACAGTTACTGTGATATTTCTGTTGCAGATGGAGTAGAGCCAGCATATCGAATACACCAATACTTACACTAGGTCTTCACTGGTCAAATTGCTGTACATACGTTGTTCTAAAACCTTGATGAAAAATAGCAAAAGTAGGTCTTGCACAAAACTGCAAGCATTGCCTGTCTGAGGAATTTTGGCAATGTTCTCTGTTGTTCTTCAGCTCCTGAATCTTGTGGTAAGACTCCCAGGGCTGATAAGACTCCCACTTCTAATTATGAAACAGTGACTTGATGAAAATATATGCCAGCCTCTAGAAAATTTGTACATAGAACAATTAACCGTATCTCTAGAAACCTGTTGGATACCTTTGTTTCTTGTTAGGTCAATAACATACTCCCTTTTGCTTTTTCCTTTTATCTTAGGAGCTAGCCAGTATACTTAGCAATATACTCATAGGTCAACAGTTATACCACAGTATTGTTTTGAAAAAAATCAAATAAAAATAATAACTCCTTATAAACAGCTATACTATGATTGCATGGAGTGATTCAAGGAAGGTAAACTGTTTTTTCTTTATGTCATATAACAACTAATAGACTATATCTGAAGTTCTGTTGATTTGGGATTTTTTATCTACCTAGATATAATCAGTCCTCTTATAGAACATTGAAAAGTACTACATGAGGGATTTTGGAAGGCTTATAAAAAGTATTTGCCCTGCAAATTGTGTTTGCCTTATCCTAGGCATAATCAGAAAGAGAACAGAAGACAAAAGCATGTGGTCCTAGTCCTACCTAATGAACTTACTGTCAGTGCAATCATAGCAAATTAGCACCGAGACCCCAGTGATAGAAGGCAATTGTGAATTTCTGAGTATGGTCATAACACTATTCTTCACTTCAGTTACTCATCAGTAAATCTGTCCCAGAAAGCGGTTTAGATTATAACCTATCTCTTACCTGTGCCCACTTGCTGGTTCTATCATAGCAGAGTTTACAAAATTATCTGTCTAAATGTTCCTCTACTTCCTTCTTTTCTTATTCCTCCAGATCCTTATTTTCTTTTTCCTCCTCCCTGTGAAATATTTTTCGTTCTGTTCTCCAAAGTGCCTTTTCTTTTCCCCAGAATTGCTTTTTCCTATGGCATTTTAATCTTACCCCTGGCTTGCCGCCTCTCTTTACAATCACCTTTTTTTTTCCTCTTGAAGTGCATTCAGAAGGTGAGGGCTCTGTTGTGCTCTTCTCTGCCTCACTCATGTCTTTATATGTTATGAAAAAGTGGAAAAATGCCATTGCTTCTCTTTTCACGGTTTTTAATGTCACTATTTATTTGATCAACATGGAAGCCTGAGCCCACATGATCTGCAAAGAGCCAAAGACCTCCTCTTCACAACTGAACCCTTACTATTTCCTGACAACACACCCACGACATATCATGCCTGTACTCTTACTGCAAGACATAAAATATACTCCATGTCTTTCATCCTTAAAAATGGCAGAGACTACCAATGAAGAATTATTTATTTTTTAAAAGCCTCACTCTCGGAACAGATCTCTCCTGTTGACAGAACAGTCATGGATAAGAATGACCTTTTTGTTGTTGTTTTAAGTACTCACTTTAGTGACACACGAGGATTTTTCCTGAACTCATTTAAATATGAAAAAAACCCCACAATTTGATGCTTAGCTGCTCATTCAGCAGAGAAATTACTTCCACTACGGGGAGGAATATGTTAGTTGGAAAACAATAATGACTAGCTGTATTATGCCAAGTGATCAGAGTTTCATATCAACTCTTTTTGCTGTAATACACTTTATTTACCAAGAATCTGACTGATCATGTTTCGGAGATGTACCAAGGGCTATCTAGAGTGGGAAAAATTGAGAAAATCCAAAGTTATAAACATGAAAACCTCTGATAAGCTGCATTCTAAATTCTACATATGCTTTATTTTTTGATATGAAATTTCTGGTCACTAGCTACTGTCTTTGCACGTGTCCATTCTTGATAGGGCAAAGAATGGAGTACCTCATTGAAATCCAGTTTTATTCCAGAAACACAGCACTCTTCATGATACACTCCCCTAAGGACTGATATGCCCCCTTGAGGACACATGCCCCTGCTAGGACACGCCTGATGACTTGGGGGATGCAGAGGCTTTTCAGTCACTGCAGCTGCAGCCACCATATCCAGCAATTGGAGGTGATGGAGCTTCATTAATATGCGAGATCCCCAGAGCTTCAGGTAGACCCATGTTTTCACCTGACCCCCTGAATCTACACAAAGCAGTTCTTGTTGGGGGACCTGCTGACCTGTTTAGACCATCACTATCGGGTGAGTTCACCTTTCATGGCAGGCCCAAGCCAGAGCTAGGGTTCAGCCCTAACCTGACTTAAAGATTTTTAATATTCTGAATCAGGACTTGGAATCCTTCAGGGACCACAGGATCCCAAACTCAGCAAGACAGAATTAGTCACCTCTTCTTGGCATAGGGCAAGCAGGGCTGCTCCAGAGTCTCTGTCAGGAGCCTAGGTGGTGCAGACATGGGCCATGTCCTCACCCATCGGACGCCATCTACCAGAGCCTGAGTGGGGCAGGTAATGGTCCCTCCAGAGGAAGGGCTGTGAGTCAGACAACGACAGCAAAGCTTAGGGCAGGAAAGTCTGTCTTGACCTGAGCTGAAAAGGACACTGTGGGCCCCAAAGGGATCATATTGGTGTCTTCAGGTCCAAGAAAAACAAATTTGGACAGTTTAGGAGCCGTCTCCAAGCTGTTTGGCATACATGTGAAGATCGCACTGCATGCAGGCATGCAGGGAAGAAGGAGGAAGAGGTAGAAGGGACAGTTTTCTCCCTTTCCCCATCTTTTCTTCCATTTCTCAGCTCTGATAATGCCCCAGCAGCTTCTGCACCACCAGCAGGAAGCTTAGTCAGCTGAGATTGGTCCAGGACTCTTCGGGACACCAGCCCAGGAGGTGCTCATGGACACCCAGCTTAGGAGACTCACCAGACCAGTTTTCACCAGCATTTGGACAACTGCTTGCTGATTTTGAAATTGTGTCCTGGGGCCAGACAAGAATTAGACTCTATTCCACTGTGCTCCTAGGCACCCAAGTCCTTTTTGGGGCTCATCTACAGATATTTCCAGAAACATAAATGGTGGACAAAATAGTCAAGACATTCAGCCATCAGTGAAATGATTTCAGTGTCTTTCCTTTTCCCAAATAAATATAAAAAATTATTTTCATAGACTTTAACATTTACCTTGCAAAATTATTAATTATGTGCTTTCTGTGCACGAATCATGGCTATCCATGTAGCTGAACTCAGGATGGATAACCAAACTAATACAAAATGAATACATATTTAAAAATTAGAAAGATTGTTTCCATACACATTACTGTACAAAGCTTACATTTTGACAATTAGAGGCAAATTAATCAAGGTTGTTAAAGAAACAAAATTGGTTCTCTTTTTTCCTCAAAAAAAAAAAAATTAAACATCTACAAACTGTTGATTGGCTACCTCTAAATATAATTTTAGCTTTTATCTCTAATTGAAATTCACAGTCTAACAAACTCCATCCAGTAGGAAAATTAGTCACTTATAAATGTATTTTACTGTTATTCTCTTTTAGGCAACGGTATATTTTGGTAGCGTATCATGGGTCTCACTTCATCACCAGGACCCATTTTGTGGAATTTATTCTGCCACTAGTGCATACAAAAGACAATACGAGAGTCTTCCTCTTCTCCAATGTTCTTTGTTAGACCATACTAAAAGAGAAAGTTATTTTTAAAGTTACATAGGAAGTGGATTCTGAGGTCTACTGTCATAAAATTATTAAACAAAGTTTTAACTCTGAGGTATGTATCTAATCTAAACAGCTTGGGGTTTAACTTGTAAATGTAAAATACTCTTAGCAAAACTATTTCTCAGTAATCTATAGGTTGAAATATATTCACATAAAATAGCTGTTGAATAATTCCAGGGAACAGAAATGTTCCAGGAAGATGTAGTCATTTGCTTACAATTAATGAACAGTAGAATTCTCTGTATTTATGAATAGATGTTTGCTCCAAATAATTCTCCTGAATATAATCAAAAGATACCTATCTATTTTCATAGTGTTTCAGATGACAGTATACAAAGACAGGCCACTCTGTTTCCAGGCCATTTTAAGAAAAATTATAGAGGCTTCTCAATTCAAAATAATAAGGGATTACACTAATTTCCATGTAATCACCATTCAAGTCTAATAAGAAGTTGTTCTAGCTCCTTTCTTATGCAGCACAAAGGAAGAAATAAGCTCTGTTTTATGAAAAAGAAAAAGCAAATCCAGCAATCAGGATTCAGTAGCAAGCTTCTTGATACAGTGGCTTTTAGCTGCTATAAATTGCTCAGTGTGTGTTTTAAATTCATGGACTTCTAAGGGAACAAAATGAAGTGTTGTCATTCCTTTTTCCTGGTCTGCTTTATTTCCTTTGAGGTTTGTTTAGAGTTGTATGATCTTGATTATCTTACGTGGAGGGTTCCAAGTTACCAATAACCATCAGTAGCTGTCATTCTGTTTTATGGTCCAAATCTAGATTCTCAAATGCTAGTCCCAATCTTTTCTGACTTTTTCCTCATTTGCAGTTCTCACTGGGACTTTCATATTCAAAGATCAGGGAGAAAGCAATGTCTTTGATGTTTTCAAAGGTTGGAAAGATATTTCGCCCCCCAGCGTTATGAGTTTCATTTGAACAGATGGAAAGAAGTCAGGATTTTATAGAAGAATTACCTAGACTTGAACCAAATAGGTCCTAAAATTTTTAATAAATATAGGTTTTCCTGGTTTGTGAAATTGTTAACGCCTTTGTACTGTGAACAGAGTTTGCAAATAAACAACCTACAACCATCATAAATGTAACCCAACAATGAATGAATTCTGATCTTTTTTCCGAACTCACAGAGCATGTGTATCTATTATCTCCCCACCAAGGTAGCTCAGGGAAAGGTGGGAATTCAGTGAGCTTCCTGCCAGGTTAGTGACTTAAAGTTCCTTTACAAGAACAAGATGCATTATAGCCTCTGTTTGCATGAGTGTGCCAAGGCTACGTTAGGTTCCTCTCCAATGTATCTTTCATGTACCTAATCTTCCTTTGACTCCACTGGGATTCAGCACTGCAACACATTTTCTGTGCATAAAAATACACTTCCTGCACGTTATTATGACATAGGTTACTTGTCGATCCCTTTCAGCTCGCTGTATTCTGTGATTCTGTGAAGAGTGATTTATTATACATTTTACTGTGCCTCCCTTTCCAAGACTACCAGCAAAAGCTTTTACAGACACTTCACCCAGTTTGACATGGGCATGTATACAGCTATAGTCCCTGCTCAGACTTCACACAGGTTTCTAAAACAGATCATCCTTTCCCCACCATGGAATACACTCTTCTTTGCAAAATAGTAACTTCATCCTAAGTTCCTATTTAACTTCTCCACTTTCTCTGCTTTCGTGCAGCTTCCATCTTGCTGTCCTAACCATAGGGACACCATCTGATAAAAGTTAACATAATTTTGGTTTATCTGGTTGAAAGGACAACCATTAGTCCACATTATTAGCAGATTCTGCATTGGTCCGAAGTCCTATAATCACTAATGTCAGATCTGTCCAGTACAAGAGCTGAACAAACATGGTCTGAAGCCAAAGTGAGCACAATGGTCTCATTTTATCAATTTAGCCAATTAGCACAGTGCAGAGGTGTGCCTTTAGACAGCATTATACAGCACTGAGATGTAGCAAGTTGAGCCCAGCCAGCAGCCAATCACCCCCACAGCCACAGAAAAGATCCTAGATGCCTTAAAATTTTATTTGCTCTGTTTGCTCAAATCATTGTTTTGTCATCTTGCTTATGCCTCCAGGAACTAAGTATTGTCTCCTTAACCAATGATACCACAAAGTATGAACACCTTACCTGATGATCATTAAGGCTGAGTGACTGATGCTATCCCTGGCCTTTCATGATAAAACTGATAGTACTGCACACATTTTCCGGAGTCAAATGCTTTCCTTGATAACCTAACAAACTGTGACTCATGACTTGTAGGTAAGACTGGTCCTTGAAGGCAGAAAAATAGTTGTTACAAAAGGTCAATTCTTGAAACAGTCACAGAATGAAGTAACAATAAAACATATTGTTTAGGATGGCCGTCCCAGATCTATATTACCTCTGAGTGCTATATTTGAATCCATACAGATGGATTTCTTTGGAGGCATATTTAGATGCATGAATTCATGCTGATCTTTCCTGAACTCTCGCATCATTACATGAGTTTGAGAGTCTCAGAGCAGACCTGGTGTCTTAGTGAAAGTTCACATCATGAGACTTGAGCAAAGCCCATGCTAACGCTACATTCCTCAGCAAACTCTCTTCCCTTTATATGCTTTTGTTTAATTCATGCCCTTTTCTATCAATTTATCATAAAAATGGCATTCAAAGAAATTCCTTGAAGTGAGCCTACCTCCATCTTTGAAGAAAAGGAAAAGGTCCATTCACATGCTGAAACAGTGATTTTGACCAAAAGTATCAATGCTGCTAGAAAACTCAGAAATTATTCATAGCCAAAATTACTTATGTTAGACAGAGCATGGAGAGCTTTGAAAAATTAACTGTAGCATAAGAAACATTAATTAAGCTTTAAAGAAGCTGAAGTCTGTGAAGATGCTTTGCGACAACTCAACAAAATTAATTACAGCAGACTAAAAATCTAGCTATAAAGTAATTCCCGGCTTTCTATTAGAACTCTAATTTCAGCTACTGTACTGCAGAAATGTCAGTATGTGGACTTCTGGCTAAGGACCCAGGTCAGGATTTTGGCTTTGATCTGTGCTGCTGGTATTCATGAGGTTTCACCTCTGGAACAAAACTCGTGCACTTTGTCGCCACAGAGTGGTGTCAGGCACTTTATGGTACTTGACCGTCACTGTCCAGCTCAGGACAGCTTCTCTTCCTGGCTTCTTGTTAAATTTAACTCACCCCACCAATTGTTGCTATTTAAATTGCCCTGAAACTTTGCTCCTGATACCACTATGACAATCCCAGGCCTTATCAGACTGAACTTCTGTGCCAGTCTACTATTAGTTCCACCTTAACACCACAGTACTAACTCCTCCCTGTATTTTCCATGGCAAAGTCGAACTGGTTTTCTCTCAAGCTATCCAAGCCTAGCATGGCCTCTCTTAGAAAAGCCAGATGATTTTATTCTTCAGTTTCTTTGTATATATCTTGAGCAGTCCCGAGCAAACCTAAATAGTAACTTACTTGGGAAGTTCTGCCCAGCTCCTTCTGCCTTGGACAGGTTCATACCCAGATAATTCATGGATATATGCCTGTACAGTACAGTTATGTGTCAGAGTCATGTAAAAACTAGACAATACTCAGAGAAGATGATTTTTTTTTTATTTGACAAAAATTTAGCAAGCATATAACGTTTATTCAAGATTCAATGTCTTGATAGCAGCAATAAAATTCAGAACCTTAATGCACTCCCAAATTTTTAGTCCCATCTACAAAGAAAAGGACAAGGGAGTTTTTAGTGAAAACTTATATAAGTTGTTCTTACCATAGCCTAAGTAATATATTTTTTCCTGATTACATTCTCTGAACTATATGGGTAATTAGATAATATTTACCAAAAAAAAAAAATCATCATGTGGCAGACACCCAGTACAGAATATTTCAACTCAAATATATCAAGTTTTGCAGTCATAAGCATGAAGAACTAAGAACTAGAACTACTAAAAACAAGAGTGTCATCCAAGGTAAAGATTAGAAAAAAAATCAGTTCAATTTCTAAGGATACCTATAGTTTTCACGCTTCCCATTTAAAAATTAGTTGAGTGAATGGAAACTCAAGTCCATTTTAAAATAATTTATATTTAAACAACTGCCTCCTTCAAGATTGTTTCAGTCTGGAAAGCAACATTCAGTTCAGTTAGTAGGGAAAGGCTATTGGATTTATTTACGGTTCAACAACATTTAAATCAAATCATGTCAAATGTTTGGATTAAATCATTTGGATTCAGTAACATGAGTTAGAATGAAAACCAAAGAACATGCTTGGGGTGAAATGAATAATCCAAAATAAACCTCAAGGCAATCTCATTAAGCTAAAACTGTTTAAGGATTAGTGATTGGTATGTACATAGGAACATTAGATATAGGACTTACTTTAACTACATTTATATTTAAATTTTATTAGTGGATTTTTTAATTAATTAGCTCTTCCTGAAAAGACTAAATCAGAAAATAAGTACATACAATTACCTTTGTCACTTGCATACTCCTTTCTTGCTCTGAATGTCTTGTTATAAGCTCAAACATTCTAAGAAATATTAACCTCTGGAAAACACAAAGCTAATGTAATACTTCAGCATATGTCAAATGCAACACTGAAAATACAATGTTGTTTACATTTTAGTTCTTATTCCACCCAAATGTAGATACAAAAATATGGAAATTATATAAATATATACACACACACACACAATTTATATATAAATATAGAAAAGTGAGTTACATTAGATTCTGTCTGAAACACTGAGACCTATATTCTCCTTATAAGAGTGTGCATGTCTTGGGTCATTTAGGGGGAAAAGCCTCACTGATAGAAAATAATTTAAACATGGAAGCTGAATTAAATGCAGTATTTTAAATCCACTGAGTTGCCAGTACTGTTTTTTTAAATGCAGTATAAGTAACACTTAGATCCAAAGTAAGACAATTTTCCACATGTGCTCTAAATACAGTGCAGTATAGCATCAGTTTGATCCCCATATGGGCCATTCATTTAAGAGTTGGACTTGATGATCCTTGTGAGCCCTTTCCAACACAAAATATTCTGTGATTGTGTGACCATTAATGCTGTACCTTCAGAATAAATGCTAGTGTAAGCTAGAATTCCTGAGCTGGCTAGAAACTGATATAAGGTACAAGAGGGAAAAAATGCTTGCATCGTGTCAAGGTTGGAAGACTTTGTTGCCTTTTGAAGGCAAGAAATCTGAAAATCAGTTGAGAAAAGAGAGATAGATTGGGGAAAAAGAGTGAAACAGCGTAATCCTATGAATCACAAAGTTTTCTTTTTCTTTTAACTGTCATATGGCCTGTGTATTTACCAAGACCAGGCTACAGAATTCCATTTTATGGAAAGATACAGCCCAATGAAAGCATGAAAATGCATGGCAAAACTGAAAAAAAAAAAAAAACCACAAACCAACCAATTCAAGATTACTAAGTGATAACTGCAAAGCACTTTTGACAATAATCTTCAATTTGCAATAATACTGTCTCAGAGACAGCAGATAGAAATCAGAGTGTGTATTGAGCATAGGCAGCAAAGTTTTGGGAGCAGAAAGCAGGCTGGGGCAAATCTGCAGGGCTGGCATTCATGGGAAAATGGTCAGGATCTGTCCCGTTCCACACACAGCCTGTTCCAAGCTGTGTCAATAATAAAGAGGGAGGAGAGGCGCTTAGAGTGAGACTGAGCTTCAGTAAGGTAACTTTTAAAAGTTTGGGGATTTGTTATTTTTTCCCCTGCTATCCTAATCAGTAATTAAATACTTAGGCTAATTGGCAATGAATTTAGTTAAATTCCCCAGACTGAGTCTGTTTTGTCCATGACAATCCTTGCCAAGTGATTTTCCTGCCTTTATTTCAACCCACAGGTTTTCTCACCCTAGCTCTTTCTATTCTCTCCATCACTCTGATGGATGGTGGGGGGCTGTGAGCAGCAGGCTTCATGCTTGCCTGCCAGCCAGTGCAGGATGGCTATTACAAATATCAGTTCTCACAGACAACACCACATCTTCCCCAACAACATCAGTACCAGGGAAAATGGGCTCCACAAAGCATATTCCTTCACTGTCACCCCTCCTCCAAAAACTTCAGACCTGAATCTTCTCCTTTTAGTTACACTTATTACTGTTATCTGTATTGATCACTTTTACCTTATGCCAAGGGCACTTCCCTCTGCAACTTAGAGGACTAGAACAGATTCGGAGCTTTTTGAAATGTGACCTTTATTAATGAGGAAGCTGCGAAAAAAATCCCAGCAACCTGATTTTACATATCTACTATATACGATGCCACATGAGATAAAATAAGAACAGATGAACTTTGAATCCTTTCTTGTAATGTAAATTTGTAAGTATTTAAGGAAAAGTCTAATTTTGAATGTAAACATTCACATGACATTAAGAAGGAAACATTTTCATAGACAAAATTAAGGTCTGTTTAGGTATTTGAAAACCTTTTTCTATATTGAAACCTTTTTCTATATATTACCTTCCATGTGTAAGGCATACATATATGTCGCAGTTTATTTATTAATACATAGAATAATCATGACTATCTTCATTTTAAGAAAATAACGACTAATGTTCGGGAACTTTTGTTTGGGAAGCTTCCCTGCCTGACCATCCAGGAGCCACTCCAGCAGTCACTCACACTGCCTGAGCTGGGATCCAAGCCTCTTTGCAGCTACACCCCCACCCCCAACTCACACAGTCAGACCAGGTTTCCTTACCAGCTCAACTCCAGCTTTCCTATGGCAGAGTCTCAGTCATCTCAATCCTTAAAGTAATGTAATCATAGTGCTCTAACAAAATGACAGCTTGAGCTGGGTACCTCCAAGGAGGGGCCCTGAACAAAGGAAATCCTGGTCTTTTACACCCTCACAGTCTAAGTGGGGGAAAGTCTAGGGTCATGGGCTCCTGCTGTGCCTCTAAGTGTCCAGTCACCTGGCTGGGCTACCTGTTCCTGTGCCCTTTATGCAAAGGGTTGGCAGCTCACAGCCTCTTGCCCAGGGGTGGCCTCCTGCCCCCCGGAGCTCAACCTGCAGCTCCCACTGCAGCTGCACACTGAACGTATTCCTCAACACTTTTACATCATGCAGTGACAGAGACTAGCACAGAAATTTTATAGAAAGTTGAGGCCGTGCCTGCTCCAGAACCAGAAGCACTATGGCTATTTCTGTACAGCTTTGCACCTCAACAGGCAACTTGCATTGAAGCAGAGATCCAGGCAGACACATTAGTGTAAGGGACCATAATGCTACTCTCTGCACTGTTGTACGGACTTGCCAGCTCCAGTGGTTACTTGCTGAGTTATTTCCACATAGTCACTCTTCATTTTGCAGAATCAGCAGATCTGAGAACACCCCTGATGAGCAACAGACAGGTGGGGCAATCCAACCTTTTCATCAGTACAAAGGGTAGCTTCTCTGCTATCAACAGGAGATGGAAGTTTTCGCAGGTGCTGCACTCAGCAAAATGCAGAGCTGAACTATATAGCAAATCACCTTGTACAGAAGAATTGTCTTGATGCATGTTTTTGAGATCAGTAAAGAAGCCTACAAGTCACATAACTCCGTTTCTATCCAGCAGTGAATCAGATGTCTCACCTAAGCATATCAGAGTGTTAGGGTGTAAGGAAATAACTTAGATTTCATACATTTCAAATCCAGTATGATTAATTTACCTTCTTTTTCTTTTTCAATATGGCAGGCAGAGTGACATATCCAGATAATGTATGCAGCCACAAACTGAGTTATAGCCAGAAAACACTAAACAAGAATGTATTTTGTGTTTTGATTTCATAAAAAATTGCCCTAGTGTCTTGCTGGAGATATGACATTTTATACAAAACAAACAGCTATGATTAAGGGACAAATGGTTTCTGCTTAATTTAGTTTTAAGACTCATCAGTCTTTTTCCTAATTAGATGAGTTTTTCCTCAGCTAAAATTTTCAAGAATAATCAATAAGCACTGTAAAAAAATGGTGGTTTTCTTTCTGTGGGGTATTGCTATTTGGAATTATGCATATAAAAGACAAATACAATTTTAACATGAGAAACATTAGAGAACCTCTGTCTTTCTCCTGTTTTAGAAGGCTGCCTGCTCTCTGCACAGTTTATATATAGTAATAGGAAATGTAGGTAAAAGTGATGAAACATCCTTGAATCCCAATCTGCCAGTTTATTCGTGTGATTTGAACTGAGAATGGGCCTTGAGCTTAGCAACCCAGACACTGAGCAGAACTTCCCACCACTTCAGTTCCACTTTGACTGAAGTCTTGACTTGGACTTAGAGTTGAATAGCCATCAGCTCCAGGCACCAAGTCTATAGTGGCTTCCCAGTAGTAAAAATACTTTATTTTGACTTTTCTTTTTTTGTGTGTATGTGTCTTACCCATCCTCTTCCCCCATCTTTTCCCATTATCACAGTATCTTGCTGTAAGTTTTTTGCACCAAAGAGTGGATTGGAATCAAATCACATCCCTAGAAATATTAGATCAGTTACTGTGAATTCCTAGCTACACTGAGAGGTTATATTTATTTTTAGTAGTTTCTAGGCTAAGAAACAAACCATGCTACTATGACAAAGCTGCTCTCATGATGGAAAACCATTTTTTTCTGATAATATCTGGAAATTTCTAGGGACAAATGTTCAAGACAGAATCATGTGATATTGACTGATAAGTAATTCAGTGACCTTCAGTTATGTGAAACACTTAAAATTTAATTATGTAGAGTGGAAGAAAACATAACACCATGATTTTCTTCTCTTATTCAGTAATGAATATAGTTGGAATCCATGGTTTAGCATAGCTTAAAGCTTTGGTTAAGCAATTTTTTTTGTTTAAAAGTGAATAATCTAGAAATACAATTCAAATGGTAACTATGATGCTATAAACTCTCCTGATGGATAAGAGCAAAGTAAAGGAAAAGATTAAATCTTGAGACTACGACATCAACCTTATTCCCAAAGTTGGGAATAAACAAGCTACATTAGCCAGGCACAAAACAACCATAGTGAAGTTGAAATAATGAATCACCAAAAAAGCACATTGGGAAAAAATGCTTCTATAAAAATTAAATGTATCTCTAGAAAATAGGACTCATGTAAAACAAAAATGAAAACAACAAAAAACCCCCTCAAACAAACAAACTAGAAATCCCCAAATAAACCCCCAAAATTACCACCCTATTTTTTCCTATTTATCAGTCTCATTTGCTCATTACAAGTCATAATAAATTACTATGAAAAATCTTTCTAAGTCTTTTTCATAGAGACTTGCTAAAGCTTCAGAACAAAATCTAGATAAATTCTTACCTCTTTTGTGATATTACTGCATATTTTCTTTGCATTTTCTGATCAGAAATATCAGGTCTTTATGAAGATAATTTCCAAGCAGGAGACTTCAAGTATGTTGCTGAAGGTAAACTCCTTTACAGAATCATCTGTTATTAGAGATAGAAGAAAACCTAAGTTCAAAGTGATGGGTCCCTCTGCTTTAAAGTCTCCCTGTAATAATCTACAACACTCTGTTAGTTCTCTATTCTTCTAGGAAAAAGAGATCAATCATCAGCCCCATAAATCAGCATAGTGGTAATGGAGACAATGGGATTCTGCTGATTTATACTGAGGCAGAGTCAGGCCCAAAGCCTCTATCTTCTTCTGTTCTGAATTGATAACCAGAAAAATGTAAAGGAGAAGAAAAACACTTTATAATGTGATTTAACACAAAGGAAAGGGCAAAATTTAGAGGAGTGCTGTGTTTACTCTGCTAGCTTCCTTAATATTGGAAACAGTATATAGTTTTGATACTTGTCTGGGAAAAAAGGAATTTAAAATACCAAGCTTCCATCTACCACATAATTCATAAAACTCTTAGTCATAGTACATAACTCTAAGACATTTGAGTTACTTAAATCATGTGCTTGTGTTACAGGACTCAGCTGGATTTCCATCCCAGCTATAGCCCCTCATCATCAGTTGTCATCACTCACCCATCATCAAAACTGTTGTCAGAACAGACAGTGCAATTGCAGCAACAGAGGTGAGAGTCTGAGACAGAGCTGTCTGCAGTGTAAAGGTCTACCTATTCACCTTTAAAAATGTCAAAACTGGCATAATCTTAATATTTAGCTTTGCTTGACAGTTCCTATAGCACCAGAGAGGGTTTAAACAATTCTGAAAAATACTGATCTTTAACACCCATTCTTTGCATTAAAAATTGACCCATGTTCGATTGTGTCTCTTTAAAGTGTTTGAACTGGAATGCATATTCCTGTATTTTCGATAATCTATTATCATCCAAATTATCTTTTTCTAGGCAAGATGCTCAGAAGACTCCCATTTTGGATTAGAGTTCTGTTTCCAAATTTTGTCACCTGAATTCCTCACATGAGGAAATATATTCTATCTTTTTGAGAATTTATTTAAGGAACTATATGCTCCATTATTTTCTTATTGCATGTTTATAAATCAAAACCACTCTAAATTCACTAATGTCAGTGGTGCTATGCTAGAAAAAGAAGGTGAGAGAAGAACTAGACCCTGTGGATAATTCTACTTTTTACCTGGTTATTAGCACATACAGACAGTCTGGTACAAAAGAACCAGTGTTATGTGGAAACAATTCATCCCTTAACACAGGCTGAAAAGCATTTAGAGTGATATATAGAGCTAACTATGGAAAGAAGGTTAACTAACATCAGGAAATATATTCTAGATAACTTTTCAAATGTGTTAAAATGTTAAATTGTGGCCTTGTTACTGCACATACTTCTGTCTTGCCTGGGATGCAACTGTTTCTATAACAAAAAAAAGAAAACAGCATTTCTTTTTTGATGGATCAGATGTCAAGCTCCTTTACACCAGCATAAATCCAGATAAATTCAATGGTGTCACAACACTTTAAAACTAAAATCTGGTTCATTTTCCATTCTTTCATAAGTCTGAATGGGAAGAGCTTGTTCAGAGCTCTTGCTTGCTCTGAACTCTCACTTTGTCTTCTCTTACTTTAGAAGATTCCTGGTTTTTTCTCTTTTTTTTTCCACAATGTTTCTCAATGCTTGGAATAGTTCCTTCTTCCTTGTCTTTCATTTTCTAATATTCCTTTACTTGCTGGTTTTCTAACACCAGCTTCATGTATTATTTTTGCTAGCAACATTTTTCATTAGCTGCTGGTGAACGCTGATTCATGAGGCAGAATATTCCGATGTACTGAAGCTATTTGTTGGTAACTGTCTCTTTTAAAGAATCACCATTCAGGAACTTAGTATCCTTGGAATTTTTTTTTAATTTTTACTATTGCTGTTTTGAAACATTACTTATGGTCTATTCCTGGCATCTTTTCCTGTGTCCAGCTCTGCTTCAAAATAACAGAACTGCTGAGGCTTTACCACAATTTGTTTAATTTATCTATTAAACTGTAGATAACAGTATGATACATATATATTTGTCTTGAGAGAAGTATCTGAATTATATAATTATAGATCTTTCAGTAAAATGTATCTATAATACAGTCACCTAGACTATCACTGTAGTGTAGAATAGTTTACACTCATCCTTTTCATGACATCTTTATCCATGCAAATGTTTTCAAACACATGAACAGAGCTAGTGGTGCAGTGGAACTGCTTAATTCACACTGTTTAAAATCAGAACTTTTGTCTGGTTTTACTACTGATGGACTTGTAATATATGTGCAAGATACTACCATAGCTATCAGATTTTTTTCCTAATATAGATATATATCTTACTTATGCTGAATTAATCAATTGAACAGTTATTGTTTTAAATTATTAAATAGTGAAAGTCTTATCCCCCTTACTGAGCCTCAAATTCTCCTTCCTGTCTCCCCCACAACTAGGCTAAGCATCAGAGGTATATTCTGCAAGTTTCCTGTGATTAATTGAAATATTCAATTACTCCAGTTTGGCTGCCTAATCTGTGTGATTTAATTACTTGGTATGTTTTCTTCTTTCCTTTTATGTTATTAAATGAAGTGACAGAGCTGTCTGTGTGTCAAGGAAAAGATCATTACCACACCTGAGCTATAGTTATATAGCATATAGTTACAGTGAAAAATAAAATTAGATGGTGTCAGCAAAAAAGAATTAGGCAGGCCAAAAAATCTTTCTCTCATCTCTGTATAATTCCATCACATTAAATAATAGCAAGTGATCATTATAGAGGTAATTTTTTCAAAGAGGACACTTTTTCAAAATTACAATTTTAATTCCTTGGTAAGAAGTACGATGATGTCTCCTCATTTTCAAGAAATCTCTACCCTTCATAAAAAATCCATGTTCGCAGTACCAGTCATTGTTTCTTAGCAGGCTAAGAAGAAAGAGTTTATCTCTTTAGGTCCTGCAGTGGTGTCCTGGTATAGAATAACTCCCATGCCCACTCCTGGGTACTTCAAAATTAACCCTGCCCTGGCCAGAACCAGGACAAATGGTTTATTGAAAAATATGTATTACTGAATGTTTGTTGGCTGTTCTGGGGACAGAGCAAATCAAGCCTCACTGGAAGGATAGTTTCTTCTTTTTGACTTTTTGGGGATCTGAATATGGTATGTTTATGATCCCTTTTTTTTTTACATGTCATGCATTTCAGCTTTTTAGATAATAATTTCTAAAGAGAAGGTGTTTTGAGAGAAGGAGAACTATAGTGAAAATGTGGTTACCTGAACACATTCTCTCCTTACTCTCTGTTCTCCACCTCACATCCAAGAAAAAACTTGAAAATAAAAGAACAAAGGAATATTCAGATTTTATTTTAAGCTAAATAGGTTGTATTATTTAAAATTATTTATTTTATTAATTTTAAAAATATGTATTCATTAGTATTAATATTTATTTTGCATAGAATTAAATTATTTCAGGCAAATATCATTTTCACCCCAAATAATATACTCTTTTGCTTTTCTAAGGGATCCATGACCAGGAGATTATGTGTTCTCCTGCCAAATTTGAGTTTTCAGGATCTAGTATTTGGTATATGGGTTTTCGAATAGTCTTATTTCAACTGGTCTCCAGGGTATTTATCGTATTCATGTCGTTGAAGGCCATTCTAGAAGGCCATGATCAAATCTGAATGCAGCTCTCTGTACATCATGTGCTCCTATGCCTCAGAATATGGATGAGAGATCAAGATTTTAAATGCACGTTGTGAAACAGATCATATATTATTATTTTGTTAAAAGGTCGGATTCTATCTATAATCTCTATGAGAAAAAATGAGTATTGAATAAGTACAAATTCTTTTTCCCTTTGAATAATACGGAATGCTTCAGCTTATGCATAATCCACATCTCATGGTTTGTTTGTTACTCTTCAATGGAAAATTCAATAAAAACTTAATTAAAAAGAAAAGATGTAGTATCATAAAGCTGAAACAGAAGTGTAATTTCAGAGACACTCATATTTTATAAACTTGTATTTGTGTGATTTATAATTAAAGCAAGTAGTAGAAATATTAAAGCTTATTTTTTTCTAGGGGAAGATTAATTTACCTTGAAAAAAATACTTAATTAGCTCAAAAAGTGACAATGGTGAACATAAGGAGAAATAATATAATGAAAAATATTTTGAAAAAGTAAAAGTGCATCTATCTAGGAACAGGGAAGAAAAGAGTTATTAGATAAAAAGAGCAATTGCATAAATTATTCCAATAAGGTTCCTATAAAAGCCATCAGAATAGTATCAGTTAAACGCACATTTTATGAAGCAGGTTCTATTGAAATGATACTATAAATTGAACAGAAAGAGTCAAATCATTTGCAAGTGATTAAAGTATTGCAATTCATTATACTTTTAATGTAATATTTTTGTGGGATATGAATAAGTTTTACAACATGTAATATAGCAATTTCACTCCTTTTATCAATACCAACTTAGCTCTAGTAGCCAGTTCTAAGATTTATTATCATATTTTGCATTCATACATAGATAAAAAAAGTTATGAGAAGGATAATGGAATCGACTTGTTTTAAAAAATTTCAAGAGATTCTACTGAGGAAGGAATGCTGTTACAATATGCTTTACACTTCTGCTTAAGGTCTACCTTTTGGGTTTTCTCTCTCATTTCACTGAAGTTTACAGCAAAATTAAAACTAACTTGACTGTAATAATTTATTAATTTATACCCTGGGGTCCGATTTGTAACATTTTGTGCTTCTAGTAGCATAAATAGAGATAGCTAGATAAATATAGATCTAGAGATAGATTTAGATGAAGAAAGGAAAGAAAGAAAGAAAGAAAAGAAAGAAAAAAGTAAGAAAGAAAAAAGAAAAAAAGGAAAAAGAAAGAAAGGAGGAAGAGAGAAAGAAAGGAAGGAAGGAAGAAAGACACGCTCAAGTGGTCCTGTTACATTAACTTTCATTCTAGATCCAAATTTTTTCTGGTATTCCATATTTTGATTCTATCTTATCTCTTACATTCATTGTAAACACTGAAACCTCAATACTTGAAATGAAAGTGCAGCTTTGAAAAGAACTGAACACAGCTGTCAAAGGTTTAACATACTTTATTATCATTAGTGTCAGTATAATTTGAAGATGTTGAATATCTTTCACAATCAAGCTATAATGTGGGATTGGATTGCCACCTTCACTTCTTGTGATTAACATTATACTCTACAGAGAGATGTGTTGATTGATATCAGGCAATTTAATCAGAAAATGAGGTGACATCTCATAGTAATCAATTCCAGAAAAGAAATTTTCACAAAGAAGACTGGTAGAGCAAGATCATGGAGAAATGGTTTTTTTGTTTTATTTTGGGGGTTTTTTTGTAATATCAAGCTTTAAAATCTAACTGTGTTTTTATTGAAGAACCCAGTTGCCATACATCACACATGAAGTTCTTTACTATTTGGGCACCCTTTCTGTTTTATAGAAAAAAAAATTCTGAGCAATGATGCTGATTCTTACATAAACATAGTTCTTTCAGTGAAGCTCAAAAGGAGCTTTTTTCAACATGATCAAGTGGATGACCTTTTACATCTATTTTCAAATTATAGTTCCTTTCCCTCTCTTATGAATATATTTTATCTATGCAAGTGTACAAGACACAGAATAAATTCTCTTTGTCAAGTCTCTTCAGGTGGACTGCCTGTTCTCCAAGACAACTAGCAAAGCTGTGCTAGGGTTTTTTTTACTTAGGTAACAGCAAATACCTTGAAAAAGCTAAAGACATGTCTGAGAGTCTCAACTTCTAGTCCTAGGCTAAGGTTGTGTCACTTTGCACATACATATCTTATCACCTACTACTTGAAAATACACTCAGAAGTAAATTTGTCTTGAGACTGTGAAAGTTATTAACAGCACCAACACATCCACACCCAATTTAGGAGGCTAGTCTCCACTCCCAGTATAGACAGTGGAGACAAATAAGTCCTTCAGGCATCATTCAGAGTGCAAACTCAAAGAAGTATTCACTGTATTCAAACCTAGTTGGCATTAGCCAACTAATTGCTTAGACTTCCTCGAAGCCATTTAAAGGAAGTAAGCACATGTACAGGACACATGAAGCAGCCGCACGTTAAGTTGCTGCTCACACTCAGTCTCTTTCTCTGGCATAATATGAAGAATGGCCTCCTATGATTGAGGCATAAGCTTCAGCAGAAGAATAATCTTTCTCCCTTTTGTTAACTCCCCAGTCATTTTTTTTTTTCTTGGTAGCCTGGACCTAGATATATTCCACCAATCTATCACAAAGTTGTCATACCACCATTTTGCACCATAAATATACCTATTTTAGAAATGTTGTTTTGATTTTGAAAATAAATAGTGGTGTCATATTCTAGTGGGCTTAAGTACACAAATGAACATCCCTGAATGTGAACTTTCGAACTGAGTGTACAAAGTCAGATCTTGGCATTAGCAGATTGAGTAGTAAATAGTGCAATGCTCTTTCAGCATGCTGTACATGATATTTAAAGGACGTTAAGGCTTTCTCCCTCAAGAAAAGATAAAAAATACTAATTAACTTAACAATATAAAACCTATAGATTCCATTTTTAAGAAATAATCACTATTCTAGCAAACACAACTCAGAAAATGCACTAGACTTAGTATACAGAAAATATCACTTAGCTGTTACTTTTCAAAACTAAATTTAAATTCCTTCATAGGAAAAGGAAGTCTGAAGTGTCATTATTCATACAGAGTGCAGAAATTGAAGTACACAGGCATAAGGTGACAACTTCCAAAAAAAGTAAGTGTAAATGATGCTGCAAATGGTATCTCAAACCCCTATACAATTAACTAACATCTACCTCTTCCCTTGATTTATATTGTCTTCTGTTTAACAGACGTATGCATAAAGCATGCATATAAACCTTAGACTATGTTTTCCCCCTTGCCCGTGCTTGTCTTCCCTGACTTTATTAGTGTAGCTTTACGCAATAAATCACCAGAACTGCTTGAGACCTCCACGAAGTTTTGTAGAACCTAACTCAAAGTCACGGCATCTGAAAAGAGAAAAAACAAGGAAGAGAGAAAGAGAAAGAGAAGCAGGGAGACAGAGAAAAAGCAAGAAAAAAAGAATAAAAAAAAAAGTCCATGTATCCTGAATTTGATGATATTTTGTTTTATTTCCAACTTCCACACCTTGAACCAACCTCTAGTAAAATATAACCCAATGTTCCTCTTTATTGCTACAGGCTATATTTAATGAAATCTTTGAATTTTTTACCTATTTAGGGATTCTAAGTGCTTCAGTCCCTGAGAAAATAATTTGAAAATCCATTAAGGAAAATGGACTTTTAAAGCACTACACTTATTGAATTTCTGACTTTTTCCTGTTTATTGTTTACAGTTTTTCTCATTAGAGTTAAGATCAGTTAGATAATGATGTTTTTTTAAGTTACTAATACAGTGGCATGTCACTAGCATATTTATTCTGTATTTAAACTCTTCTAATCATGTCACATTGCATAGGTGTCTGAGAGGTACACAGAGCAAATGATCAGAATAACATATTTGTAATATATTCATTAAAAGTACTTGCAGTAAGATTATCTCCAATATTATCATATTTAGCAATGTTAGTGGCTTACTTTCTTGGCCAGTTGGGGGTGATATCAACTAATTAACATAAATATTTACAAAACAGATATTATTGAACAGACATATATACACGAATACATATCCAAGAGCCTATTCTGAATTGTACATTTGCTTATAAAAACTGCCATTTGGCATTTACAAATTGCTCATTTCTGTAAGTCCTGTGATATTTGTCCTGTTTAATTAGATGATTCCTATAACTAAATTGCTCATCAGATATAGTTACTAACATTACACTCACTTTTCTATATATATTATAAGGGCTAAAAAGTAAATCCCCTCAATGAAATCACCCCAGGTACATGGGAGGATGAAAACTGCTAAGTGAATTCAAAGCTTATGGAAAAGGCTCCATACTCTATATCCTTATTCTCTTTCTTGGGAGGAAGCACTGTCATGTCGAGAAAGAAACAGTATTCTGCAGAATTTGGAGTTGTATAAACTCCAATAAAAAACACAGAGAAATCTCAAGGGTTTTTTTAATATAATGATGACAGAGAAAGATTCTTTCTGTCTTGATATTTACACTGAAGAAAGGCTTAGAGCTTAGTGAGTATATATATAAAGTTGTCCTTGCAATACCTCTTGAAAGAAAACTAGCCTTTGATTTGTGGATTCACAGATCCAGTGAGGCCAGTCATAAAAACTTGTCCCATGGAGAAGTGGAATACTCCCATTGGGAAAATTTGGTTCCACTGAGGGTTTGTTTTTTCTGGTAAGAAAATGTGAGATACTAGGAAAGATGGGGTAAAGGACAATATATATTTTTTTTTCCCTTAGTCATTCTTGATATGTATTTTTTCCACTAGTCTAATTTCAAAACTATTGCAAAATTTTTTTCTGTATTTTATGACAAGTTTTCATCTATGATCAAACCATTATTCGTTGTTTTCATTAACTTCAAGGGGCAAAAAATAAAAAAAGAGAAAAAGCATTGTTTACATAGGACCTATGCCTTATTCCAAAAGACCTGTTCCATTATTTTTCTGAAGATGAATGTATTTTTCAGAAAAAAACGTTTTCACTACACCCTTTCCATCCATTTAAAAGTTTAGTTAAAAAAATCTTGAAATCTAGAAAAAGTGATGCACTTTGTGAGAGAAACTATCATTTTACACAGGAATAAAATCACCTGATAGAGTACATCTAGATTTTACCAGGTGACGAATTTTTATTTTTTTTTAATGGGTTAGAGCAGGATGACAGTAATCTGTGGGTTTACTTTACTCAGTGCTGTTATACGATTCTCTGACTAAACTTTCCATTTAGAAGGATTGGCACATGGGTGTAGGAGGCTATGAATTGTGAACACAGTCCTGCCAGCATTATCCTAGTTGTTGAAAAAAGGCTTTTTTTCTCAAAATGGATACCTTCAATAGCCTGCTTTTAAATGGTCACAAAAGCAGCACACTCATGATCTATACATTTTACTGTCCAGAAAGGATTATTACAATTCTCTATTTATATGTCTCTCCCAGAATGCTGTCCATAAATTCTAACTCATTTGGAATGCAACGGCTTAGGTATTTACTCAGATTAAAAGAAAAAGACTCATATTATTTTCAACCTAGCTGCATTGCAGTGGCTTCCTATATGACAGCATATTGATTTTTATTTCTTATTAACTGTCTATTGTTTTTTATTAGGTAATGTTCCACCAAAGCCATCTTGGCTGACAAATACAGGCTGTCCAGCCTCTTCATTATGATTCACTTCAGGCTATCAGGTATGGCAATAGAATATTAGCATTATATGGATTAAAATGCTAAGATTATTGATGGAAATGAAAACTCCCAGTGGTACCAGTTTCAAAAAGCAAAGAGAACAGCCCATGGCCCATGTTGTGATTAAGCACTAAAACAGCCTATTCTAGGCAGTATTCTAGACCATATATTTCTCAAACACTTAGTAGTTTGTGAAATTCTATTCCAATAAATACAGAAAACCTGGAGAAATATCGTTCTTGTCAAGCACTTTTATTTCCTTTTAGATTTTATCTACTGAAGCTACTTTAGGCCTGTATTGTCCTTTTCTTTTTCCAGCATTACAATGTGCAAGAGTAGAAATCACTGTGTGACAACCCAACCCTAAGAGCACAGACAATTTTTCTTACATTATTACATTATTATGCTAATAGTTACAGTTGTAGTGTTATTAATCTGGCATTCTACTTATAATATAACCTGGTATTAACCTTTGATTTCGAAAACTGTTTGGCCAGTGATGTTTTATTGGATGTCTAATATAGTTTACAGTGAAATTATTAGGCATTTTGTTGAAAGGTGAAAGGAAAGCACCTGATTAGATCTTTAGCCTTAACCTTACAGAAGAAATAGTAACACATAAAACACAATTTACTGGTGCATGGTTTCTACAGATAACTATGCTTGAATGTTTCCCAGTGTCATTAAAGATTTCTGTGACATTCACGCCAAGAAAAGATTTCTAGTCTCTTATTACATATTCTGGAACTGTATGTAATATAATTACACAGAATCAGAATTTATCAATGGAAATGTTGACCATGCTGCTGAAATTGGACAGTCTCATATCTCTCAATATTTTTTGGGTAGCTCTCCTCACTGTTCAAATTTTTGATTGGTCTTTTCAAAGGCTTATCTTGTAGCAATTAAATATATTATAATTATTCTACCCTTGTCATTTGATGGAGAACGAGAGCCTATTTCTAGAACAAAACTAAGGGAGTTCTTCAAGCCTAGGTTTTAGAGAGATTAATGTCAGAAAAATAAATTTTTTAAGGCTATTTTAATGCTTATCAATATCTTTCATGTAAGATTCTCAGAAGTTTAAGAAATATCTTCATTAATTAATCTTCACTATGCAAAGAGAATACAAAAGGACTAGTAAGGGGAAAGATCCAAAGACAGTGTACTAAGCAATACAGCTTTTCTAAATCACTCAAGGGTTCATCTTAGCTGAGGAGATAGATTATAAAAATGTAGTGAATTTTTTATTAGATGGTAAGAACAGAGATAGAAGATGAGTTTATTCTTCTGTTATTACTCTATTCTACACCTGTCTCACTGGTGGAAAAACAGCAAGCCATTATTTTTCTGTATCTGATTCGCATTGGTTTTATATATACTCTTTTACACCCTGGGAGATACAAAATTGGACTTGAAAAGTAAGGAGAGACACTTTTAAAATGCAGAGAGTTGTAGCATGGAAATGCTTGATGACATTGTGTCTTAGGAAAAAGAAGGTTATCAATCCTCACCTCCTACTGAGCCCTGATGAGGCCACATTCAGAGTTCTGTGTCCAGTTTTGGGCTTCCCAGTGGAAGAAAAAAAAAAGTAACCAGTGGAGAGTCCACTGAAGGGTCATGAAGATGATGAGAGTAGTGGAGCACCTGTCATATGAGGAAAGGCTGAGAGAGTTGGGCCTGTTCAGTCTCAAGAAAAGATGCCTGAGAGGGGACCTCATCAATGACTATAAGTATTTCAAGAGAGGATCTCGAGAGGATGAAGCCAGACTCTCCTCAGTGATACCCAGGAACAGGACAAGGAACACTAAATCCAAATATGAGAAAAAACATCTTTACATTGAGCGTGACAGAATGCTGTAACAGGCTACCCAGAGAGGTTGTGGAGTCTCTTTATCTGTAGGCATTCAAAACCTGCCTGGACACAATCCTGAACAACTTCTTCTAGGTGAACCTACCTTAGCACAGGGATTGTACTAGATGATCTCTAGAGGTCCCTTTGAACCGCCACCATTCTGTGATTCTGTGAAATGCAGAAATAACAGCACTGAAGCTAGGTGATATCAGATGGCACACTTTGAAACTTAGAAAGATTTCTCATCAAAACTCAGCGACCTCTCTCTAGGGGTTAAGCACTCTTCTTTGTGGATAATAAGACAAAGAACTATGTAAGAAAAAAAAAAGTAAATGGTAACATTTAAAAGTAGCATCAGTTACAATTTCTCAGCATATCATGGAAGAAATTGCATATATACTGATACATAATATACTTTCGAACTTCGTTACATAATATAGCACAGCTTCTTATGGCTTTACTGGGTCATTCTGTATCTATTTTAACTTTTTTCTTCACAGAGATTTCACCAAATCCAACTACTTGCAATACTTGAAACAAAATGATTCTATCAAATCAGAAGTAGGCTATTGGGTTTTTTTAAATGTAGAACCACTTTCTCTTTGATATAAGAAACTCTTACTGGCATTTCAAAGACTCACAAGCCAGAAAACAGAATGGAGAAATCTGCAGCATCTCTGCCTTTGAAGTACATGTGAGACATTTTTAAGCAATGAGAAACTGAAGTTCAGGGGGAAAATGTTTCTGATAGTGTGCACATTGTATTAGATTTTTAATACTCTTCTGAACTACTGTTCTGAATCTTTTGAGGTTTGCCCATCTCTACTAATTATATTAATTTCTTACTCTTGTGTAGATAATTTTTCAGTTGTAAATTATTTCAATTAAAATATTAATTTCCGTTTCCTTGGAAGTTAAGAGAAGATTAATGTTGTGAGCTAAGGATGGATATAAGTCTGATAGTAAGACAGGAAAAGGATTTGGTTCAGGTAAAATTGCCACACAATCTTTGCTGACTAAGAAGTAACTTTTAGCAAATGTCTAGCAGGTAATTAACAAGAAAGCAACTATTTCACTAATTCAGACCCTTCTTCTACCTACAAAAGGCTCATGATTTACAAAATTGTATTGATTCAATGTATCCATTCTGGAAGTGACTTTCAAAATGGGTTCGTTCCCATGTTTAATAAGCATGTGAATTAAAAGTAGATTACTGCATTAAAAGACAAGTCACATGATATTGCTTTCTACTTTCTGACAAATGAAATCCAAAAATTCCCCTTGAAATCCTTTTTTCACCTCACACACATGAGTACAGTTAAAATGCATCAGCGGAATAATTCTTGATAGCAAACATGATGGGAGAATAAATGTTCTCTGAATAAAAATATTTAAACATCCAAGTCAATATTTAGAGATAATATTTACCATTATTCATCCAGTCCAAGTTGTTATTTTTGACCTGCCCTTTGAAAAATTAATTACTGAAGCATCATTCCCTGATGCTATGAATGGGAGCCATTAAGCTGCTGTCCTTTACCAAAGGGGCTTTGGTGGCAGCTTGCCTGTGGGATATTCCTCTCCATTTTTATGACCTGATTAGAGGGAAGCTTATTTTGGCTTTTTGATATCTGTCTATATTTCATTCCCACATTATTGGTTGGCTTTTGGTTCAAGGGCCTTATGTCCTCTGCATATGACTGTTTCTGGCAAATAACTGCCTTGGTGTCTTAGAATTATTGCCTAGAACTTGGGAACTGCTGTAATGGATTAAACCAGTCATTCATCTAAGCAGGTCAGATCTGTTGGTCTCATATTAATATTGCTGAAAGAAGTAGGTGTTCAGAATTCAAGCAGTCTGTCATGACTGATGTTTTGCATAACAAAAGAAAATAAAAAGTTCAAAATAAAGAGCTTAAAACTATTGCCTTTCAGCCTCCAGGTTAACCGTTCACAACATTTCTCTAAAATTAACCCTATAAAGCAGTGAGGCTCTATGGAACGTGCATTCAATTTTTTTGAGGGCTGCTTCTTTCCTATTTGTTCTGGTAATGAAGTTCAAGGCACAAATTCTGTCACATCTTCAAGGAACATCAGAGCATCCAGGGAACAGCTAAAAGAGGATAAACACTTTAACTTTTGAGAAAATAGTTTCACTTTCTTTTTATTTTTTTTTTATTTTTTTTTAATTCTTCCTTTAATGCTGCCTTTTTTTTTTGTTTTTACTGTAAAAGATGTGGGATAGTACCTATGTAAATTAACAGCTGATATGTTTGGCATCACAACAAACAAAAGGTTGAAAAAAACACAAAACACCAAATGTGTTGTCACATTGTATTGAGACACTTGCAGTCATGACTCTTGATTTATGGTCAAAACCTTATCACTGGAAACAGTCCAATGTAACATCATACAGCATATTCAGAATATTTTTTTTCCTGGATACCAAACTAATTGCTGAACATCAAAAAACATTTATCAGTAATTAACAGATGATGCTTCTAGTTAAATTTGCTACAGTTGTTTGTTGTGCATTTCATTCTTGTATTATCCATGGATGTTGGATTACAGGTCTTCACCCAGCACACCTCCGCTCTTTGATGAACGATTTATTTTTTTTAGGAAATTCTTTTTAAAGTTGTGGTGGTTTATCATTCACTGGAAGCAAAGATACTTCAAGGTTTGTATTTCACAGCTGGGAAACGCAAACTACACTCTGCCACTGTCAATCTCCCCATATCTCTCTCTTGCACACACCTGGTCCATTTACATTCAGAACATGACAAGCAAGCCATGGATTCCAACATGGAAAAGATTTTATTTTAACAAGGTACTATCATATTCCCACTGAAGCAGTGAAGAGACTCCCATTGGCATCAATAGGAATTGAGCTGAATCCTTCCCTTCATGCAGACTCAGCAAACAGTGAAGATGGGTCTCCGAAATTTGGATGCAGAAGAAGAAAAAAATTGACCATATATTTGGAGACATAATAGATACCTGATACAGGCTTCACTTCTAAAAGTCTCTGAGCTTCAGCCTTCTTTTTTTAAAAAAGGATTATTTCTCTTAATGTTGTGAATAGAATCTTGAAAAGGTGATGTAGGTCACTGATGTAATAAGTTCAGGCATCTCTGCCTTATATTTATGTTTTTATCAGAGAGTAACTATGCCACCAGCTAAGCAGAGGTAGAGCCAGTAACATGAACAGTAATAGATACAGTGTAACCCCCTTCGTTTATTTAGTTCTCTTTTTCTGATTTGAGAATAAAGAAGAAAGTACTTTTTCTGATAAATTACACAAATTCATGTCTAAGGTCAGTGGGGTCTGCTGTTACCATTACATTCCTTTTAGTAGTTTGGCCTAGATGACTCTGCTCCTACTGGTCTTCCAGAGGTCTTGATGGATATCCTGTGAATCGAGGTGCACTGGTTTATTAACAGAACTGTGTATGTGTTGGAAAGACAAAGACATTTGCTGTGACATATTTTAAAAAAGGCAAGATAATTTTGTTCATTATTTTGATTCTGAGCTTTCTGACAAAGTTTTCAGACTATTCTAGAGACTTTCTTCTCCTACTGTCTTCCGTGAGAGCTAGAAGGCCTTCTGGGAATCTTGGGAAAAAATAGACTACATGAGAAACTTGGTTTTTTAAATTTGTTTGCCCTTCCTCTTGGAGCAAAATAAAAGTAAATGTTTGTCTATGCCTTCATGTTGTTCACTCTCCTTCTAATTTCTTCCACCCATCCCGCTCCACCATATTTCTGTAGTTTCTCACATTTATTCCAGAAGAGATTATTTTACATACTCCTTCCCACCTACTTTCAGAAAATACCTGCAAAAGACTAGGTCCCTGTTTGTTTCTATGTCCTAACCAAAAATGTCAGCAAAATAGGTCCTGTGGCTTGACTCTTCTGCAAGGCATACAACATTTTTTTTTAAATTCGGAACAAATTCCAGCAAACAAAAGTACATGCCTTGTGAGATATATTAGTCATAGAGAGCCTTGTCTGTGGAACACCTACAACAATTTGTCAAGCTATTTATCTAGGTGAAATCAACCAACACAGCATTTCATACTGACTGATACAATTGCCTGACCTTGAAAGTTAGAATCCACTTTTTTTATTTACAAATATATTGTATATAAAATATACAATGAATAAAGAGTATATAATACAAAAAAATAAAGGAGGAAGCAAGAAACAAACTGTGGAAAAATAGCAAAATTGAGACATTAAATAAGACTCTTGGAGGAGAAATTAAATAATTCAGGTCTGACAGATAAATAGAAGGATAAATGCATCATATTAATCAACAGAGAATGTACAAACATGGGCTTCAAAATATACAAAGAGAGGCTCAGAAGCTAAAAAAAGCACCAAGAATCATTAACACAGTAGCCAATTTTATTACATGGAAATACAATCTAGGCAGTGATGTAAACGTTGGAAAAATTGAATAGACAACAAATTGCAACGACAACGCAGATGCAAAACAGGAGCATTTTGAAAAGATGTTAAACCTTTTACAAATAAGAGAAATAAATGCAGGAGGGAAGCGTGATATGAAACCAAGATAATGAATTGGTTCTCAGGGACCATTTTACTGAGGCCTTGTGGAGTATCTCTACCCTTTGGCTGTACTTAGGGTTGTGTGAGTTCCAAGGATAGGAGAGCACATCCGCCATTCACTCCATCACGAGTTCTCTAAGACCTGTAGATAACTGTGATCAAAACCAATTATGATGGCATGGAGTTTACTGCCTCTTTGAATTTCACAGATGATAGGTTGTCAAAGATAACCACAGAAATATGGGCATGGTTAATGTAGCCATCGACTGATGGCCAGAGGTACTAGGACACGAGTGCTCTCGGCTTGACGGTGGCACAAAAAGACCAAGATCACTGATTTTATTTTTTCAAATACATTTGGTATCATAAACAAGTGCAGCATTTCACTCTTGATCCCAGCCATGTAGTCCATTTTTAGAGGACAGTTATTAATAATATGCAAATCTTTAACTCCTTCAACTCAGTTCTCTCAACCACTATTTAAAGATGGGAGGATTAAAATATATGCCTAAACACTAAATATGCAAATTAAACCAGGTTTTCTTCATTATAATGAAAAATTAGGAACAGAACAATTCAGATTCGTTTACAGATATAACATCAAAATATTTCTTCCTTTGATGGTAGCAACAATACACAACTTCAAGCCTTGATTAGAGCTCATCTTATTAAATACAGTACAGAAGACATGAAATATCTCTTCCAAGGACCTGCTGGTTTATAAACTAAAGAACAGATCCTTGAGGAAGAAAAAAAAATTATTTCCACTGAAACAGGTGTGACCTGCAGAGGCTTCAACAATTTTCTTAAATTACAATTAACTCCCTTTCATTAATATGTGGGTGCAGCAACAAATATAAGCTAGTTCTCTGAGCAATTATTTTAACCATTTTTCTACAAAATTTGACAAGGAGTCAATTTTCAATACATTCCATGCAATTCACATAGGAGACTGATACCACCTGTGAATATTGCACTAGCAACATCTGCAGGGTGGATATTCCTTGCTGATATCTTCCCCAGACTGATAGATGCTTAATATTTCAAACCCATCATATCAGTTATTAACATTTCAGAAGAGCTGTGACTTAGTTATATGATAACTTAAATGAAAAATAGAGGTATTATCCCTCTACAGTGTCACACATCAGTAGTGTTCAAGGGAAGTAATCCCCTAGTGAGCTAAGGAAAGGCAACTCTTTTTTCTGAAAATCATTTTATTTTCTCATAAATAACGGAGATAGATAGAACTCCTCCATCTATGTGTACATATACCTTCTTAGAGGAATCTTTAGCTTCTGTGTGATTAGGTTGAATAAAAGGATTTTTAATTTTTTTAGTAACCTTTGAATGACAAATCCTTGTGCTTATGATTTTTTTGCTTGTTTTATTTAATGCATGTGAAGCAGACTAGAATATAATCAGACTACAATATAATATCCATATATATACATTGTACTTTGCAGAATACGTGAATGCTCATTTTTTTCCCGTACTGACATTTGCCATATCAAATAAGATCCCAATTCAGCCTTAAAGAAATAAATGTGTTATAAAAATTAATTTTGAGAACTCCTTCATTAATAATGACATTCATTATATTTATGTACATTTAGCAGTGAACATTTTACAGCCACATACCTACACAAATGCGTAATTTCAATTTTTCTAAAAATTCTGACCAAAATTTGAAAGGCAGTAGAAGTTTAATATCATTGGTTTTCCTCACCATCTCACTAGCAATCTAACTTCCATGGATGAAGTGAAAAAAAGGAATAGTTATGGAATCATGTATACAAAAAGAAAGGAATAAAACCAAGCCATAATTTGTAAACTTATAATAAAATATCTTCTTACAAGAAACATACCAGAATCAGCTGGAATTATTTTTTTTTTTTTGCAGTTCTCCATAAGGCCAATGTTCACTACGAACAGTGAGCACTGCACTGAACTTCTGCAAAACCATTCAATATTTTCTGCAGAAGCTTAGAATGAATAAGAAATTTCAAATTGCACAGAACACTGTTTATCTAACAAAGTTCTGGGGCATAAACCTTGGGGGTTTTCTGATTTAAAAAGATTCTAATTTTTTTTTAATGGCTGGATAGTACACCTTTTCAGAGGCTTGCGTTCTCAAGACACCCATCACAAGACACGGTATAAGTGTAGCTTATACTGGCTTTTCACAAAAGCCTTTAAATATGATTGCTCCATGGACTACACCGACAGAAAATGAGTGCAGAATGAAACTGCAATTTTAGTCATTGAAATTAATCATTCACAGATCAGATTTAAGTAAAAGCCAGACTACAGAGGCTATTCCTTTTCAATATGCTCAGAAATAAATTAAAAAATCAGAGCATTTTGACAGACCAGAGTTCTTTGTGACAATAAACAAGACGCTGATATATGTGAGTTCCTTCAAAGACCTTGAACAACCTTTTGTGAAACCACGCCCACTCTGACAGTATGGGAAGTTCAACCAGCAAATCCACCTGCTTGCCACACGTACATTATGTCATTCCTATACTGAATTTTCTACTGAACATCCTCTATTTTCATCTGTTTATGGGATATATTTACAGTTGAAAAATACCACTATGCCTACAGCTACACTAGTTTCAGCACTAGGGGAAAAGCCATGAACAGGACCAGTTTTTTGCATAATAGTTCTTAATTATCTATGTGTATAAATCTCATCGTTATTTAACTCAGAATTGATTCACTTTTGTTTTAACTAATCAGTACATTTTACCGAAATATTAAAAGCTTAAGTTAAATCTGATACTCTACCTAAAGTATCATTTCTAAAATATAGTCAAATAAATGAAAAAGATATAGCTGCTCTTATCAGTAAAATATTAAACTGCAAGACTTTGATTCAAAAGAAGCAAAATAGCTCGTGCTGACAAAGAACTGCAAATACATCTTTTGGAGGCTGTTTATTTAGTTTGGTCACATGATTTGTTCAAGTTGCCTAAGCTTTCTTTTCCAGTTTTGCTCTCTATAGATTCTGTCTTAGACCACAGAATTCATTAATGGCACTTGTAATCCTCTGACTGCCTTTCTGAAAACACTGCATTTGCAAGAAACTTCACTACTGACTACCTGCCTATGGGTTCATTTATGCTACGTTTCAGTGCAGATCAGAAGTACACTTCTGATGTGTAACTCCCAAATGTCCCCCCTTGCCACACTTCAGTTGACATTTCTGTGCACATACTGGATTTATTTCATGTGAAACTAAACCTGGAGATTCTCCCTAGGAGCACAACTAATGGGCTACAGCCACTAAAATGCACTGGTCTGCAGGGCTAGACTAAAGCAAGTTCGAGGTATATCCTCTGGAGGTGCCTACTTTTGGTATTCCACTTTACATGTCCACCTCTGCTGGGCTGCAGTGCTAGCTAGAGTACGGCCTTGAAGAACTCACTTAAGGCCTGCTGTGTCCTTTCGAATTCTGAGAGAGTAAAACCAAAAAGTATGAACAGTTTTCCCTCCCCTAGATCTACTGCCTGTCTTGCTGTCATCTTCCACTACTTCATACAGAAGTTCTGAACACAGACAAATGACAAGTGCCGCAAAGATATGTTTACATAAACAATGAACAGATATAATATGTTAGGCACTAGCAATTGACATATTTGGATCCCGATCATTGGGATGCTTTAATAATTCATTACAACTAAGCAATTCTTCTTTCTACATCTAAGTTTTAAACAATTACAATTACTGCTTTTTATAGCAATTGTAATTAAATTTTTGTATGATTTAATACTTAGCCAAATGCAGAATGTGTTTTTCTGCTTCTATTTCTTACCTACACTTAAACTTGCTTGCTTACCAACTGCAGTGATAGGCAGTTCCCCTAAATGGCCTTTCAACTGCTTGAGCTGCATGACTGACTGACTGATTGATGGTGTGTTCAGTTCAAACACAGATGAACACAACTTGAAAGAAGAATTAATTGATAGATGCAAAAAAACCTGTGGCAATCAGCTGAGTGGATTATCATCCCTCTAAGAAAAATTTTCTTTTTTTCAACTGGTACAAGTAACACAGTATCAAATTTACCAAGCTTATTTAAAAAAAAAACAAAAACAAAAAAATCAGTCTCTCTATTCATCTCTCCTATTTTTTTACCCACCAAGTTATGTTAAACTACTTTAAATCAAAAATTATTGCTGCGGTAATTCATTAGATGTCTTCATTCACAGAAAAATTTCTGAAGTCTTTATTCAGCACTTACTCATTCTAAGACTGAGGTCCCAGTAACATTATCAAGATCTCATTAAGTTTCAGGGAAGAGGGTGACAACTGCAAATAAAACATATTTAGATCAACTGAAATAAGCCAAATATGGACACAATTTCCCTTAGGTTTTTAGCCATTTCCTTTCGCATAATTTTCATTCTCAAAACTATGTTTTTTCAAATAAAGCTGTAGGCAAGAGGAAAAAAGACTAAAGATTCTCAAAATTACTTGCATATTAATTAGTAACATTCAGTACCACCTGGAACTAACCTTTTTGGTTTTGCTGGTTTTATATGGGTAAAATATCATGCCATGTAAAAGTGACAATGGCCTTTGTCAGAGGTTTGTACTACCAGAAAGGGAAATGTGCATGAAGTCCCAACACAGTTACAGGGAGGCAGAGAAGGCTGTGTGTTAGGTTAGAGGCAATCATTCTGGTAGCTGGATGCCATTCCAACTGTATCTATTCTGGTAAAGTCAGCACCCCACTTAGTCACCTCTAAATCCCCAGGTGAGCGGATAGAGAGAAGCACCTCTGAGACCAAGGCCAAGGAGTAGACTGGCCCTGTCCACACTGCCTGTTATTCAGCCTGGTCTCCTCCTGTCTCTGTGTGGTACTTCCGTGGTGTGTAAACGTAATTATTACTTTGTGGGGGATTGTCCAGTTCCAAGTGTTAAAATAATGAGAGAGCTTTTTTTCAGCCCTTTGGAGTAGTATTTTGTAGTCCCATGTTCATGTTTCATTTCGTGTGCATGGTATGGGCATTGTGTGTAGACATCTGAGGATATGGAAGACTTGGTGGTACAGAGGAGCCAAATGTGGTGAAGTTTTTCCTGTAGGGATGAATACAGATTACAAAGGATGTTAACTTTTTTTTTTTTTTTAAACAAATGAATCTCTAGAGTAATTTTCTAATATAAATGATGGTGAAAAGAAAATAAATAGATTTTAAAATCAAATTTTAAATTGTACATAAAAAGAATTATGAAAGCTGTTTGCATGCAGTGGAAAGAAATTTTAGTTTATGGCCAGAATGGTCCCTTCCAGCCCTGACTTTCTCTGCTTTGACAGTTTTTTGCTTTTTCCCTGGTATCATCTTCTTTCATTGTTCATCTGTGCCTGGAGCTTGGTTTCAAAGAGCATTATTTACTGAGGTGAGTGCAACTAAAAGTTTGAATGGCATTTCAAAGGGATTCAAAGGAGTTGCTCTTGAATGGCTCCAGGTGAATAGTTTCACTTAGTGAATAGTTTCAAGAATAGTTTGTTTCTTTTCTCCAAACCTTTTTATTTCTTCTCTCTCTCTCTCACTGACTTTCACTCACTGAAGAAATATAAAGAGACAAGAATTCTCAAATGAGCACAGTGGAGAAAAGGGAAGTGTCAGGAGACAGGTGGAAAAGCAGGAATTTATAAGAACTGAAAAAGCAGTAATTACAATAAAGTGTGGTAACAAAGTCCTTTACCTAAAAGTCACAAAATTTCAATAAACATTAACTTTTATGTTACTTTAAAAGTGTTAATCTTTAGCCTTGGAATAAAAAAAAACATTTCTCACACAGCTGTAGTTTGTCTCAAAAAGTTTCTTTTTACCTATACTTTCCCAGCTTCATAGCTGAATCTAAAACAGTATTAGATCACTGTAAATGATCAAATGTAGCCAGAGTAATCTTGCACAGCCTTAATTAATGTATGGATCTGGTATATGAAGATGATGATATGAGCTTGAACTTTCACTGACATTTCAAATTTGTAAGGTACTGATTTAACAGTTGCTTGCACATGCAATGAATCAGCGTTAGCAGACACAATGGATTTCTTACATCTGTTGCTATGCATCATTGAACCATTTATGATTAGCATTTATGTTTGGGATATAGCTGGCTAAATAACAGATATCAAAGCCCTTAGCAGATTTACCAAAGTAGGTTGGAATACAGTTGTCCTTTTGAAAGTATATCTTAATCCTCTTGTTATAATTAATATTTCAGAGACAACTACTCATTTACAAAATACTTTTCAGCATTTCAGTTTCCTAACTATTATTTCACAAAACACTCAGTCAATAGACCACTGGTTTTAAATCTGTGTGTCTCCTGAGGACAGGAGATAGTGAAGCATCTGACAAGGGTAATATAGGAAATTTTCAGTGGGTCCACAAAATCCAAAGAGAATGTTTATGATTATAAAATGTGGGGGTGGTTTTATTTGTTTGGGTTTTTTTCCCAAATCACAGGGCTGAAAACTACTGAACAGCAGTCCCACATAGAAATGTTACTATTGTGTTGCCATTCAGTCAGGAAGAATAGCAAAGACTAGACAAAGAATAGTGAGGACATAGTATTACTACTTCTCAGTAGTTAAAGGTTAATAGTTGATTTTATGCATGAAATGCAGTCTGCACCATTTCTACCAAAATATTACAATACCTCTGTATATTCTTTACATAGACTATTGACATATAATCCTTTTCTTAATGTCTTAGCTGTAGATAATGCAGAAAACCTGACTTTTTCAAAGAAAATCATAAACCTACCAAACTGTAGCATCCAGTTCCTCCTTCATTCAAAGCCCTTTTGAAGAGTCCAGGCAACCCACACACGCAAAACTGTTATGCCTGATCATAATTTGTATTTTATACTTCGAGCTCATTTCACAGTAGTCCAAATACAGCCTTCAGGAAGTAACGCTGGCTGGTGTAAAACGGGCCCTGGCAGCCAGCAAGGCATCAGTCATTCCTACATGGGATGCACACGTGACACTTCATAAGATTTAGATAGTGAACTGAGTGGAAAGTGGGGGGCAAGGAGGATTAGGGGTTAGCAGGCTTATGATATGAAGAATATGCAACATCCTAACATAAAAACAGAATAACAGCACCATCAGCATAGAGTATATGCTATAGTAGCTACTGCTACTATACTGCTATAGTTCAGAGGAGTCTTTTTAACATCAGGATGCAGAAGCAGTACCCTGGCCTGTGACACTACTACTAATAATTATGTATTTCTACAGAGCTTTTAATAAATTTCACTGAAGAAGGTTCCTGCATTAAAAATATTACTTTGTTCATTGTAATATTTGAAGTTATTTGTTTCCACCAGCTTGTATTAAAATGCCTACATTAGCAGAGGAGATTTCAGTAAGAAAATGTGTTTTGTTATTTTGTAATGAACTTAAAGTTTAATGAAAAAAATTAATAGAATATTTTTTTATTCATGGCAGACAAAGTAATTTGTTAAGTGAAATTTGCACACTCAGTCTTTCTAAAAATGCACCACTTGACCTAATACAGTGTTATTTAGGGAAACTCATTGTTTCTTTACATCTTGGGAAGGATACAATGAGAGTTAAAATGCTTTGTTAAACAGTTCTCTTTTCTAAAGATTTGTCCTGCTCATCAAATGTTGCATTTTTCAACATCTTCTATATATTTATTCTTTTCTCATTGTTCTTTCAGCTTTTAAACATTGTTTCAGGGCTGTTGTTTTACTGACAGAAATTCTTGAAACTGAATTGTTTTTGAATCCACTGCTAAAAGATGTTCTTTTAAGGTGAACAACAGCTTGGATAGCTTCCCCTCTTGACTGATTGACAATAATGCTGAAGAAAGGATTTGCTTCTGTGCTTTCTGTTTCACAGTCAAAAAGTATGCCAGACCCAATAAATCTGCATTCATGTCTAACTGTTCCTCGCATCTTTGCTTTCTATGCTAGAGAAGAAATTTAGAAAAACAAACTTGAGCTAAAAGCTCCACCAAGCTAGTCCACAGACAATTATTTTTGAAGTCTCCTTGTTAGACTTCAGATTTAAAATAATTTGCAAATGATAAACAATGATACTTTTTTGTTTTGTAAGGTCGTCTCTCTCCACTCCACATGCCCTGCATGTTTGCGTGTGATTTATGAACAAATGACGCGAATTAAAAAGGCCATACCAGTGATGAAGAGGGGGACCCAATGTCATTTTTGCCTTTCTCAGAATAAAACTCTTTTGTATAGCTGTGTTGGTGAGTTAAAATTCCGGGTCTTTCCTTTCCACTGAGCTGTCAAAGTGTGAACCAAGAAAAGGAAATTTAGAGAATAGTTCGAAGGCCATTACATTATTGAAAATGTAACAATTGTCTTCAATGCACTTTGGAGGAGAACAAAGAGTGGTTCTTGAGGTGTTCAGCAACCCACTGTAGCCTAAGGTGGAGTGCTTATCTGGGCTAAGGACATGATTTAGTTCCTTGGGTTCCTGACGAAGTCCACTGTATTCTAATTGAGAAAAGACACTGTGTGAAATATTTTCCTGTAACTTCCAGTGAGACTCTGTGGAATTCATGCCTTGGAAGTGCAGAATTATCTTAAAGCTAATGTTTCACCTTAGGTCAGACCACAGCAGTAACTTCATCTATCCAAGAAGTCAGACATTTCCTTCCATCAGGACATGTAAGATGCCAGTGACACAGCAGAATTATGTAGCCACCCTCCCCTCATGAACAAACCTGCATTCAGCATAGAGGAGGAGTAAAAAAAAAAAGTTTGAGATTATGTTCACAGTTAGAAGGGTTAGAGCAAGTAACCCACTCCTCTTAGACTAGTTTCACTCCAACTGTATACTATTTTTGTCATAGGAAATCAGGAATTCCCATAGTTATAAGTATTGCACAAACTCTTTAATCAGGATCAACTGGCTGTCCTCAAGGACCTTGCAAAGGTTGAGACAGTGAAAGGTCATAAAGCTGGGCACAGATATCCATATAGCAATCTCCAAGCTACCATAGAGTATAAGGGAGGTTAAGGGCCAGCCACCTTGATCTCTCCTCTCCTTCTACCCGTAGAGAGTGATGCCTTAAAGCATCAGAATTTTTCTAATTTTATAGATTTTAGAAGTAATTGTATAATGAATGTAGATTTTAATGTAGCTGTACTTTCCCACATTTTGTAGCCTAAGGTTTACACATTCCCAAACCCTATTACCCCATCCCATATCAATCCCTCTAAATTCCAGTAGCTGTTTAGTCTTCCTCCCAAGGTAGAATTGTAAAAAACACCCTAAAATCTCCACCAGAAGATACAGACATAGACACAACAACCTTCAAGCCCAGAGCTTTGGAAAACCTCCAGGAATTGCACATGCATCGAAGAAGATGAAGATGAAGAAGAGGGGGTCCCAAACTCCCTCAGACTCAATTCCCAAAGGAGCGTGTCGGGGGGCAGAACAGGGCAGAACTGGGGGGTGGCTGGATGGGGATTGGATGAAAATTATTATAAAAGTTTGTAACGCCTGCATTCTGCACGCGTGCGTAACTATATTCTTAGAAGCTCATTAAAACTTTTACCTTCTTATCTTATCTCCCACACTAAATTGGCCTAGAGTCTTTTTTCTCCTCAGCCGTTTTTAGGCAACAAGAGCCTTCTACTTCTCATTTCCTTCCCTAGTTAACTCGTATTAATTTTTACAAGGTCTTTGGAACACTGAAGCGAAGTGACAGATGGAGATAGTTTGCTTTATCAGGTTTTATGGCATGTGGATAGGCAGGTCTCAATGTTGTTCTGATAATCAAATCCATAAAATAACAGCCAATTCCAGTTTGAGAGACCTAGGAAACTCCTGTGTTTCAGTACTTATTTTTTCATTACATAATTCCTGGCCTTGGAGTGTGGATTGAGCAGATGTGTCAGACCAAAGTTTATAGAGACATTTTGAGCAGTGGAATCTCTAAGTTGTACAACTATCATTAGTCACAAAACACTTCAGGTTATTTTTCCCTACTTCCACTTTAGGTTGTTTGAAAAAATTTCTATCTTGTGAATCTTGGGGATGGTCATGTGAAAGGTTAAGGGTTGGATTTGATGATTCTTGTGGGTACCTTCCAACTCAGCATATTCTATGATTCTTTAATCCATTAAGCATTCACTGTACATTCAGCGGTGTGGGCATGTTGTAGAGATACCATCATTCTTCATTTTACTCTATGTCAGTTTGGCTGTACCTCAGAGAATAGCATTATCTTCAGGAATAGAAACTCTGTAGTTGATTTTAAGAAACCCTAGTGTAGCTGTACACTACCTAGGCTAAAAGTGGAAGGCATAAGACTGGAATCTAATGAACGCAATATCACCAGAGAGAGGCTTCGCTTTTGCAGACAATTTGACTTTGATTTAAACAATTTGATTTTGGTTTTGGGAAATTTTTTTCCCCCTCGAGCAACAAAAGGGTTGAGAAAACAACAGAAAAAAAGTTGTTTTGATGCATGCATATAGACCAGATTGTACTCTTTCTTTATTTTTTTATTTTAATGTAGAATGCTTTCTGATTATATTTTTATTTTCAATACAGTCCTGTTTTCCCTTAAACTGCATTTTAAACCTTTTTTCTTGCTTCCACTTCATCATTTTGTCTCCTGTTATATATATGAAAAAGTATAAAATTATAACTCAAATTTTAACAAGAAGGCAAAAATGCCAAAAATATAATAATATGTTATATAAATAAACTTAACATTTCTTGTTTAAGTTTGATTAGTTATTTCTTTTATGTTTACACAATACAGGTGAAATTTTCAGCTTTAGTCACATGACACTGTCCTCTAAATTCACTGTTAGAACTGAAGGATCAAATAAGGAATGTTATTAGCTTAAAAAATCATATAGTTTAAACAATGACTAAAATCCCCACATTCCTGCGAGATGTTTTAGTTTCAGATTTGCTATTGTTCCTGTTAAAAAGTAAGGAATCCTTTAAATAATCCCTTATTATTTTTAGGCTGTTAATTTATATCTGCTTAACTCCTTAAAAGGAATAATACATAGCTGTAATGGAATGTTATTTAAACGGAACCTGGAGTGGAAAATTCCATATACTGCATATAAATGATTGGCTTATACTATCTGGATAATACAAATAGAATTTAAATTTTTTTTCCCCCTGTAATTTTCATGTCTACTTTGGGGTTTTTTTTCTTTTCTTTTTTCTTTTTTCTTTTTCCCTTTTTCTTTTTTCCTCCAAATGACAGCCAGAGATTTAAATTTGGGGTTTTGTCCATATGAATATCTATTTGCTTCACTGAGTTTGTAACAGCTCTTGTCAGACCTGGAAAATAGAGGATTCCTGGAAAATGTCTCAAAAAGTGTTTCACTGAATGGAGGCATGGGGGAAAAATTTTTACAGTGCTCAAGAACCATTACTTGCTAGTACCTCTAATCATAGACTATCCCTTGCAAACGCAAGTTTAATGTTACAATTATGCTAGCTCTAATTGAGCTACAAAAATATAATTGTAATATAATCATATATATTCATTAGGAGAAGTTACATTTTACAGCTAATTGTTGCTACTAATGTTGCAGATAGATAGAAAATTATCCCTGACACCATTTCTAGCAATACATACAAGTGACACAATGGAGTTATGAGATTTTAAAGGAATTTTTGGGTTCTTTTTATCTGCAGTGAGATTTATTATTTTAAGAAACTCCAGAGCTGTAAACTGTATCTTTCATATAATCAAATTTTCAAAGAACTTTTACTGGAATCTTAGTAGTTAAACAGTTCATTTTCTTCTTGTTTCCAAAACAGTTATCCCTGATAAACATCCTAAATGAGGGAGATAGAATTTCATAAGAAGAGGTGTACATCTTAACAGGTATTTAAGAAGCAATAGTAAAGCAATATAGAAACCTGGCCTTTTAAAATAACAATTAAAAAAAATACAACACGAACCTTATTCCTTAATTATGTCAAAGATTCTTGGAAAAATACTCCTGATTTGTTCACTGAACATCCTTCTTCATTCCTCAAATATGTGCTGAGAATTGCACAGTATTCAGTGTGAGCTATCTGAAACATAAACATAAATACAAATTTCATAAGGAGCCGTTTATTAACTACAACTAAGAAGTAATTTCAAAATACCTTAGTGATAGCATATGTATTCCATTATAAGGGTTAAAGTGGACCTTTTTGGAGGATAGAAATAAAGTATATGAGATGAGCTATTGAAGATAGGATACATAAATTCATCTACATCAAATTTAAGCTTTCAGTTTTGTTATTTCTTCCAGGTATATGCTTTTGAAAAAGCAATTTCTTCAGAAAAGTAAAGTGGTTTTACTTAAAACGTATCATAAATGCAGTTTTGCAGTACTGAAGTCAAAGTGAATGACAAGCTTCTGGGTTTTTTTCCAATAAATACTTTTGGACAATCTGATTATTAGCCTTAAAATCATGCTATTCAGTTAATTTTGCAAGGACTCTATATTTCCATGTCCATGTAGATTAGACAGTAAATGCTAAATGAACAGCATGAGTCCTGCACCTATATGCTATTTTGACTGGAAAATTAAAACGAATTTGAAACAAGCTATTGTTTGTAATAACAAGTGCAGGAATCTTTCAAAACACTTAAAAAACAATGTTAGTTTGCTTTTGCTGCTGGACAACTGCTATTACTTTGCCAAACTTGAATGCCGTATGAAATTCAAATAGGAATTTGCAGGTTAGCATTTTATTAAGTATATTCAGATTAAGGACACATCAAGACGAACATCAGTAAAAACGTTTAAATTATTTTACGATATTCAAGGTGTATGACATGAACATGACAAGCAGTGGATCAGACCCAGACAGCATGGGTTTATGAAAGGCAGATCCTGCTTGACTAATCTGCTAAGCTGACCCGCTTACCAGATGAGGAAAAGGCTGTGGATTTAGTCTAAATGGACCTCAGTAAAGCCTCTGACATGGTTCCACTGTTTCCACAGGGGGCACCTTACCGCTCTCTAAAACCACCTGAAAGGAGGTTGTAGCCAGGTGGGGGTCGGCCGCTTCTCCCAGGTAACAAGGGACAGGATGAGAGGAAATAGCCTCATGTTGCACCAGTGAAGGACTATATTGGATATTATAAAGAATTTTTTAATGTAAAGGGTTGTCAAGCATTGCCACAGGCTGCTCAAGGAAGTGGCCAATTTACCATCCCTGAAGGTATTTAAAATATGGGTAAGATGCGGCACTGAGGGACATGGTTTAGTGGTGGACTTGGCAATGTTCAGTTCATGGTTGCACTCATTGATTTTAAAGGTCTTTTCCAACCTAAATTAAACTATGAACCTATGAATAGACTGTATTTCCTCAAACATGCTACTGAGGGTGGTATAAGCCATCGCTTGCTTATCCCTGGCACACTGTGCTCTCATGCCACATCTCTTAAAGTCATAACCACCTTCTGTTTGAAAGAGTTGGGGTTGAAGCCTTTCACATGCTTTATATTCAATACTTGGTAAACTAGTGAAATTCAAGACAAGAAGGGTAAATTCAGTGGGAGTAAATAAAGAGAATGAGTTTTGGATTAAGGGTTATCTCATTTTTGCAGGTTTTCTAGAGGATAAAAAAAAAAGAAAATTGGAAGCTCATTTTGCCTGAAGCAAATTTGATAGTTAAATGTCCCCTTGCTTTCTCTTTATTTATTTATTTATTTTTAGTTTGGAATTTACACTTTTTGCACTTCAGTAACAAGCTGTTCTTCCAGATCACGTAGGGGTACAGAATTACAGCTTTAATAGGAAGCCCCTGGCTCTTAATGTGGTAAAAGATTATGTAGGATTAGCCTTTCTGCTTCTCCTGCTGGACTACAAACAAAATAGAAAAGAGTGTTATCACATTTAAGTTCCAATACTGAAAAGAAAGAGAAAAGTACAGCATCATTAAAATGGAGTCACTTCATATATATATTAATTAGAACAGAAAAATGGAAATAAAATGGTGCATTCCTGAGACTCCTATTTAATATCCTGCTCTCAATCACCCACTATTGCAGCCTTTCTCTCTCATGGTTGATTATACAGGTGCCCATAGAGATTAACTCAGGCATCTTGAATTACATCCCCACATTTGGGAAGTTAAAGTTTACCCTGCACTATAAATGTATTTCTTCTTTTTTAGGCATAAATAAAGAATTACTCACCTGACACCGAGTCACAACAGTGTAAAGGCAGTATAAAAGAATAATAGGTTACTGTGCTTTCCTTCTTTCTTTAGTAATGTGCTGAATACTTGCTTTTAATGACTCCTTGGTCTGTGCCAGTTATGCCGGTTATTAATACTTTGTAAATATTGATGTAAAGTAAAAATCTGTGCTCCTGTAAGAATGATACCTCATGTTGTATCCAATATAAAACTCTACCTGAATGGTATTAATCTGTCATGGAAACATGGTCAGTAAAAAAAAACTAAATTGAGTAAATCAGAAGACATTGCCTGTCTGTTTTAATAATTTATCTGATTCTTTCATCTGCAGTTTTATCTGGAAAGCAGAATTGTAGATATTTCTCAGGCCTGAATTATCAACAACATATCAATAGATCTTAGCTTATAGAGAGCAGCAGAGGAGAAAAGAAAACAAAACAAAACAAAAGATTCTATAATTTAAACTAAGTTAGCAAACTAGACTCTAGATGACTCTTCAAGCAATTATGCAAGACCATGAGTCCTGTAGTAGAAACAAGTAGCTTATGAAGTTAAGATAAAAGTAGGACTAGCAGGAGAAAACTAAAAAAAAAAAAAAACAAACAAAAAAAGAACACAGTATAAGATTTGTCAAAACATGATACAAAATCATTTGTCCAAAAAAAGCTCATACAGACTCAATTATTTTTGATACTACACTAGAATTTTTCAAGAGACAGCACTACAACTGCTGGAAAACAATGCTACACATTCATAGAAGTGATAGCATGAGCACACCAAAGTAACTTGAGGAGGACCACTCCTCAAGACGTAATATGTGGTCAGGAAAAGTAAGTTTTGCAAGGAATATTTTGATATCTTTTTTTAAAGAAGAAAGTTAGTGTAAATTATATATGCCTCTGTAGGATGCTGTCTTGCTCTCTACATGAACAGAAATTTCATTGCAAGAACTTTTCCTGAGCTTTAATCTCAATATATTACACATAACCTGTTAAGGTATCTTCACTCAAATTCTAAAATAGCTTTTAATTCTACTTCAACCAAAGCAATTGGAATAGGAGAAGCAAAATAATGCACATAAGATGGTTGTCTGGACATGGCTTGCTCATATTTTTTTTTCCCTATTTATTTTCCATAAGGTTTTGTACAGATTAGGAAGCCTGAAATTGGCATTTCAAAGCCACCATGCTCTGAATGCCCAAAATGGACACTCTTCTTGCACAACAATAATTCCTATTATATTTCCTGAAATTACTCTCATTTTAAAACTTGATCTTATTAATACTTAGTTGGAGTGTGATTTTCTGTGGCCTTGCTTTTGACATTATTATTGAAATTAGTCACTTAGTCACTTAATCTTAATTCTCTTTTCCATGCCTCCATTGTGCTTTACAGAAGAGGTAATGTGTCCCTTTCAGACCGACACAATCTCTGTGCCAGCACAAACTACCTTTGGCATAACTGATTCTTCTTCAGGACAAGGAGGTTTTTAATTTCATCTTCCTATATCTCTGCTATGTTTTTCTCATTCAACTTCTTTATGTGCAAGCTTTTGGATTCTGAGACTATACTTGTTATGCTTACTTGCAGTTCTTATTACAACAAAAGGCTAAACTAAGAATATTGTTGCCTGGCCACAATATATGTACAATATAAAAGTAACAGGAAATATGTCTGAAGAAGAGTTTAATAAATGCACAGCTAATTTAAGACAAGGTTATGAATGAATAATGTTTGATAAGTCGTTGATCCAGCTGTATTCTATTTTTGTGGGATGAGATGTTAAGTCTTTCTAGATGCATATGAGGAGAGAGATGTTTTTAATATGAATGACAAAGTAATATCAAAGATGAGATAGCAAAGGAATCAAAAATTAAACGTGAAAGCTTTATATGTAGTATTTATATGTAGTGTTTCAGCACAAAATATTTCCATAATGAAGTCTGTTTTTCTTGGTGTCAAGACACTATTGATTACTTTTTTTAAGCTGTTTTATTCAAAAGAAAGGTCATGAAGTTTACAAAATAGTGTCCTTTAAACCAATGCTCGGGACATCTTTTCTTTACCTGCTTAGAACTCTTTGGATCAGGTACTACTTAGCTAGCAAGCCAAAGGTCATGCTGCATTTATTGGAGGTCACAGCTTTCATCATTTGGCAACTACAGTAATCTGGGAAAGCAGATAATTGAAACCTCCTTTTGCTCTTTAAATGTTTTGCTTCATCTTTTAAAGACAAAGGAGAGGTACTTCTCTTTTCCACATCACTTAGCTCAATGATCACTTAAGCATAAAATTAGAGAAAAGAGAAGAAAATCAAGGTTGCTGTCAACTCCTAAGCACTATGCTAATGAAATCACTACTTTCTGCATATGCTTTTTGCATAAAATTGTCTCTAAGTCTTAAAATAGCTTTTCCAACACAGTTCTTCTGACATTATTCTTTCATTAAATCATTGCCTGGTTAATTGTATCCTATTGACGATAGCAATCCATTGGCTGTATTTTCTTTTATCAAGTAAAAGGTCACATCAACTGAAACCTGCTATTAAGCAAATAGCAAAGAAATTGAAAGCAGTAATAATAGTCTCTGCGTGCATACACAAGGTTGACGATAAAATGAAGGTGGAAATATACATTTAAAATTAACCCATGTAAAAATATTGTAATATCTGAAGAAAATATTATATGATAAAATGCTCTGTTTATACATAAAAAAGAAACAGAGCTGAATTTATAACAACAATGAAAACTATATACCACATCATAGAAGAAAAAGTTGTAGTATTGCTATCTACCGTCTTTGTATTTTGGTAACTGTTGATAAACTACCTTAGGAAGTCAGTTACACTTATAAATGATTTATTTTATAATTCTGTTAAATAGAGTGCTCCTTAGGGAATTTGGCTTGGAGCAGAAATATAATACTACTTACTCTTACGAAGAGGGGGGACACTTTACTCCTCGTTTCTTAATTATCTGTCCTTAACAGTTATATGCCATTGTAGTAAATTCACATGCTTGAAAACAAAGGAAATAATAAACCTCTAGAAGGACAGCAAGCTGCACAGCACAACTGTCAGACATTATCAGCCACTGAGTGCGATTCACAATACATTATATATTTTGGTTCCCTAGCAGTTCAAAAAAAATCAAATTTGAATGTTTTTTTGCAGATAACCTGAAACAATTATCCTTCTTGGAAAAAGATGGAAATTTGAGAAACGGGGAAAAAACCAAAAAACAACCTTATTTTAGATGAAGAAGATTGTTACTCTTTGTTTTGGTTTAAACAGAGCTGAAACTTTTGGAAGACAAAAGACTACTTCTCAACCTAATAGTAAATTAGACATTCAAATTGGAAATGTCTGAAGTTTGACTTTTTCTACATTACAGTTTTCCATAATACAAACATTTCAATGGCTTGAAATGGATTCAGAAAGTATTTTGGCATCACCAAAGACATTTTCATTTATTTATATAACAAAATGCAAAAATGACAAATTATTTCATCCAGTTCTCCTCTAGAGACCTGTTATATTGTGTAGTTTCTATTATTATCCAAGCAAATCACAATCCTGAATGTACTTACAATAACTCTCTAAGGTAGGAAAATAGTACAGAGGGACAGCTCAAAAAAGGGGTCATAGACCAGGGAGATTCATTACTGAGTGGAATTTATATGCCTGAGTTAAGCATCTAACACCTCTGTACATTAAAAGACAAGAATTACATGCCAAGAAAAGTTATATACAGTCACCAGTATGCTGAAGAAACAGCACCAAAGGCAGATAATAATTAACGATGAAAATGTGAACAAATTTATCTCCAACACAGTTAAATATCTATCTGTAATTCTGTCAGAATGGGTCTCGCTGAAAATTTGATCCCTTCCTCAGAAATTTTGAGACAGAAATTAACTCAAGTTTCAAAATGAAAAGAGGCATTTGGAGATAGGAAACCTAGATTCCTGTCTTTGTCCCTAAATCTCTCTCTACGCTTTCTTACAGCTGATGTAAAATGGATAAATAGTTCGGGGAACTGGCACTGCCGCTAGAAATTCTCTTCCTTCCCTGTGTTTACCTTCTGAGGTGCAGTTTGACGTAAATGAAAATATGGGGCTTCCAAACCTGAGCTGCCCAATTCAAACAAGGCTGCTAGACACCTATGCAGAATTACCTGCCCCCCTCTTCTAGCTCATGCTTCTCTGCAATGTCAGCATTAAAAACAAACAAACAAACAAACAAACAAAAAAAAAAAACCCAACAAGTTTAAGAAATATTTCTGATCAATAGTTATTATACATGACAATTACAATTATTTAAGTGGTACTGTGTCCTAAACTCCTGATGTTGAACTGAAATAGATGTAGGCCTATACTGTGATGTAAACTTAACAGGAAGAATGCTTTTTTCCCTAAAATCTTCTGAAAAATTGTCATTCTTCAGTGAGTTAAATGATCCATGAGAGCAATATCTTGAAACAAATTGTTAAAAAGCTAATGGCCTAACCTCAATACCAATCACTAAATGTTTGGGAATCTGGTCCTGAATATAAGGATCCTGAAGATACCGCATGAGGAAGGACTCACAAGAACTGATTCAGCCACACTGGATCACTTCAACAGTGCCATGTGCTTCATCTCCAGAAGTCCAGTGGCAAATTCTTAGGGGTATGTATGTTTCAATCACTTTTTATTCCTCATGAAAGGGAGTCTTTTCCTGGCTTGAGTCCTAAGAATGCATTTTATCATGCAATCTACAGAGATAACATCTTCTCTTCAAGACACTCAGGATGTTTTTTGATCTCTTCCCAGACTCTTCAGCTGCATCCTGTACAGTGACTGAAATGGTTCTTTCTCAATACTGTCACTGAGTGCTGCTCTTCATGGGCTGGAGTGTCTGAGCAGTAACTGAATGACTGGTAAGGCTATAATCCAACCATAATCTTGATCCTGATAGTTTTAACAATTCTTAAGTTGTTGCTTTTCTTTCAAAATAGATTTTGGTGGACCTTTAAGGAGCAGAGGCAACCAAGCAGATAAAAAGTAGTTATAACTGATTTTACCCTTTTCATTCACAGATTCAATCCTGTGACTTTTAAATGTGCTGGGAAAGCACAATTACTGCTTCAAATACATGGGGCAGAAGGTGTTGCTTACATTAATAATAATGGTTAACTAGTACACGAAACCCATTATACATAATTATTTTGCAGCCTATTTATCACAAGAACAAGACTGATGGAACAGATGTGATTATAAAGGATGAGCTCACATTTTCAATAGGTTCCAATTATTAATTTACCAGTCAATCCACTTGTACTGCTTTTTGGCATGTTGACAAGCAACTGAAATTAGAGAATCAAATTTGCTAAGGGATGATCAAAGAGAATAGGGCACAGAGAAGGAGAAGGTGGTGAAATACAATGGCAATTGAAAAAGAAACTTCACAGTAACATATTCATGTCAAAACTGAAGAATTAGTGAGTGTGAACCTCCAAAGCTGACTGTAATATAAACACACAAAAATGACTTATAATGAGGGGATTAAAAACTAAATCGAGCAGATTTTTAAGTAGGAAGGTTATGTATGGCTGTCTCATATTGCCCTTGAGGATGTGTAAATCAACTAGCCGCAGGATTTTCAGTTTTGAGAATGACACAATTTTCTATGACTGCCAAAAAAAGCTGAGAATGGTTCTGAATATGTTAATAGCAACCACCAACAGGCCTGCTATTAGTCTGGCCATCATAACAGGTGGCTGTAGTTAGCAAGGGATATTAACACAGGTTTTTTTCTGTACTTTACCATATGGTTCCCATTAATTTAATACACACAAAAAAGGGAAGATATTTGTCAGCAAGCAAATCTTCCTCCTTAAGCACCTCGTTCAAGCCCCAGGTACCCGTGAGATAATTTTCCTGAATAAAACATTATAGCCCACATGTTTTTCCACGTAATAATCCGTAATGGATATTTTAACAAATCTATGGCAGTCTCCTCAGGTTGACACAGTGATGCATGCTGTTAATGAGAAAGAACTTCACAGTGCAGTAGATGGCAGTAGTAGTTATACAATATCAAATCCAATAGTACATAACAGAACCACAGTTGAACTTTGACAGTTCACAGGACACAAAAACAGAGTCCAGTACTACGAAATTCTCTCCTCTATTGCTAACCTGCACATAGAGATCTGATTCCATGCTGTTGTATTGTGCCCAAACAAAACCATTTGAGCTAAAGGAGATGCTCCCTGATTTTGCAATAGCAAATACACCTGTAATGGTCTGCCTGGAAAAAAACTACTGAGGGAAAAGAAGATTAAAGTGCTATACAATTACAAATAGCATCAAGAAGATGAAGAGAAGTTAAGCATTAATCACTGTCCACACAATGCAGAAAGAAGGAGATGTCACATGAAGTAATGAGGCAATAAGTTACAAATGAAGAAAAGGAGTATTTTTTCCTGTTGTGTTTAAGAGTTTCATGGAAACTCATTTTCAAAAGGTGTTGTTGACTCCAAACATCTAGATGAGTTTAAATAGCAGTAAATCAATTTCAGGAAAGAAGAAACCGATGATTTTTCTTATAAACAAGTATATTTTTGAAGTGCATACTACTGGCAGTAGGAAATTAGAGGAATTATCGCTGATTTTCCTCTCTTTTGCTGACCACTCAGGTAGGCTTTCTTTGGCTAAACTTTCATCCTTAATGGTGTTTCCTACACTCTAGAGCTGTGCAAATAAATATACATATAAGTCAGTTTTTTTGCAGTATACATCAGTTTGCTCTCTTGCACATTTGAAGTACTTGTAATGACTTCCTTATAAGAAGGTTGTGGTTTTGTTGGTAATATTGTTAAAGAAATATGTAAATTAGACCCCTTTTGGATTGGCTCCATCAGGACCAATTAAACATAAGCTTCAGATATTACATTAAAAAAAAGACTCTTTTAGGAGGGAATACACAGAGCGAATACACTGGAATTTGGATTGGACTTAGATTGTTCATAACCACAAATAGTGCTATAGAAATCACAGCCATCATAAATTTTCAAGTTTGAGAGACTTGCTGCAGTCAAGTTAAGTACACTCGGACTTAGGTTTTTCCAATAATATATGAACTCTGAACTTATTAAAAGTTTTATCTTATATACATGTAATATGAATAAAAATCACTACCATGTCAACAAGAGCTTATGTAAGAGCCTTTGAAGGATCTTGTCTTTGCTGAGGTGTCTGTCTAGGCTGCATCTAGTATTATTGGCTATAGAAATCCACCTGGATGAAAACAAATGCTGAATTGGCAAGTATTTGTTCCAAGACCAAACTGCTTAATTGCTTTACCTGATTTATGCAAAGATGCGAGCCTCTTTATTAAAAGACTAACTACCTCAAAAGCAACAATGGGTCATGGAATTCACCTATCTGTTGTGTAACTAAACAGACTAAGGCTATAAAATCAAAGAGAATTTTGATGTTGTAGACATAAATAAAGAAGATATGAATATGAAAAGAAGGACAGAAGAGAAATTCCAATTAAGAAGAGAACGTCTCAATAAAGCCAACAGAATATTGGCTGGATAGAAATTGTCTTTTTAACGGGAAAACTAATCTCATTGCCTCCAAAATTTGAATTATTTCTATATTATGAACATGTTGAATATTAGCAAAGTAAAGTTTTTAACACCTCCATTTGCACTTCAGTACCTTTTCTATTCTTAGAACAAGAAGAGTTAGAGCAATCCTTTGTTTAGGGATTAGTGCCTGTCACAGTTTACTGTATTTTAATTGTTCAAGGTGTAGAAGAGACTTCCATCAACAACAGACTTTGACAACAATTGGCATTAGGCCTGTTTTGCTATTCTGTCAAAGATTTAGTGTGCCAGGCAATATGAGATTATAAATGGTCGCTTAAAATTGATCATAATTCATTAAAGGTTGATCATGATGCTGAACTCCAGTAATGAGTTTCAGTTGATGCCAAGTATTTTGGCTGTACTTTCACATGCCATTATTTTGAATGTCCTGAGAACATTCATCAGAATGACAGTTGTTTCTCTGTTAATATACAGAAAAACAGATGGGAGTAAAATAATTCTCTTGAAGGGTTGTGATGACATCATACTCCCAAAAAATGCCCAGAGCTCATATGATTTATTATATTAAGAGTATCCGGATGGAGTTATTTTCATGTTGTACTTAAGCCCATTCATTTATTTAAATAACGTATGGATCTGTGACTTTGAGACTTTCACAGAGGCATGGCAGAACTGTCTGCCTTGTCTTAACATGCAACTAATTATGGATGTGAGCAAATCCAGGGAGGTATGGGGTGGATTTTTGTAAAGATTCCAGCATTATTTGTGGGCATTGACAGTAGCAGTACATTATGTGACTGGATGAGAAGTACGATAGTATTTTTTCCCACAGTATTGCCTGATAATGTACAGCTGGAATCACTTGCCTCTCTGTAATGCATTTGTCCAGTGTGATTTTGTTGAAGTTTATAACATATTTTCTATGCAATGTGCTGTCTATATTCTCCTGACCTTAATGAACAAGACAACGAATTATGTACTGAAAGCCAGTTTGTAGCAAGGCTCCGTTCTCGTAACTCCCATGGTATTTAACAGAAAAGTCCTTATGAAACAAATACAGCTGTTTCCTTCATCCTCGCACACTTTTTCTCAAATCCTGCACTTTCCAGTGGCAGAAAAAAGTTGTCTTTACACTACTCATTTAATCTCTGAATTCTTCCAGTTTGTTTTTCCCCATTCCTCACACACAGAAATTAATTTCCTTTTAGAGAATAAACTCAACGAGAAAGTAAAGTTGTTGAGCTTTAGGTCTTAAAGAACACACAGGCTTTCTGTTACCTCATAAAAGTAAGCTCAAATTCCTCCTCTCCTAATTTGAAAAATTTTCCAGTACAGGTTCAAGGTGACATTAGAAGACCATTTTAAGATCACAGGGTTCTGTAGATGCTACATCCTATTTCAGTAAAGCATATTTACCTAAATGAGACGAGAAAACTGCAGAAACTTCATGTTTGTGCACCCCACAAACATTATTGTTAGAATAATTTAAAAATGTCCCCAGAACCATTTGTGCATAAAGTCTAGAGGTCCATTCCCAGGAAGATAATAAGATACTTCACAGCCAAAATTTCCACCCAGTTCTCCTAGTGAAACCATTGCACCTTGAGTATCCTTTACCACATATGTTACCAGGGGTTTGTTTTCCATTGAGTTCAGGAGAAAATGCATTTGTGGGTCTGGGCCTAGTCTCATTTTCAGAAAAAGACTTGGAGATGTGAGAGCTTGCTGGTTTAATGAGCAGGTTAGATTCTGAAATACGTTCAGATGGCTACACATATATCTATAGAGATGTTCCTGCTGTAATGCCTAAAGTTGTTATGGAGGGTGTATGCTTATCTCATTAATGCATTTTTGGAAATCCTTCTTTACCTGTAGCCAGCTAGACTTTGTACTTAAATTAACCCTTGTTCAGCTCTTGCAGAACTTGCAAAAAATCATCAGAGTAATTTCTGAAAAATCTGTATCAAATAAAGTTTGTCAAAACAGACACCACAGAGCCCAGTCTCAAGACCTGTAACAATAACTCACCTCAGTAATTATCTTTACTTATTTACAGCATGATGAATCGACCAAAAAATGCCGCAATTAGATAAAGGGATTTATCTTAGATTTACAAAGAAATACAATTACATTAAAAAATCCAGGACTAGAAAAACACTAAAGTTCTGAATTCACTCACAGAAAATGAGTTAGAAACACATGTGAGAACTTATGTCATACACCATGTATCTAGACAAGCTTAAATAATATGATGGCAAAGTTCTTTCAAAGCCAAATATATTTGTCTTCAATGGAATAATAATCCTTTTCTAATGAATTAATTAATGCTTTATATTAAAAGAAAATATTCATACATAATCAAGAAAGAAAACTGTGAAAAAGCATTAAAATGTCATTATGAATCTGAAAGTATATTTACATTCATTTCTACTAATGGACATAAAAATTAGCTTTTAATTTATTACTTCACAAATAAAGAAAATTAACCCATCAATACATTCAATTAAGGTATTATTCTTTGTTCTATAATGAATAAATATTAGACTAGTGCTCCTTTAAAAGGCATAAATGACTGAACTAGATTTTCTCTCTGCCACCTTGCAAAAATAATCTTAGTTCTCCCTCACATTTGGAATTTTTCTTCACACTACTATCAAACAAATCAAGTAAAAAGTGAAAAATTCACCGAAAAGCTAAAACCAAATAAAAAGCTAATAAAAATACAATTCCAAACAGATAAAAAATGCTCTACTGTATGAGTTAAATAGTGCCAGCCCATCTAATTAAATCAAGGTACAGCTTGTCTCTTTTAAAGGTTTGTCACCCACTTAAGGACAACCAGGATTTCATGAGCTCTCTATAAACAGAAATTTATTCCCTCTTTTTGGAGACATCAAAAAGAAAAATCTCTGTAAGTCTGAAAAAGCAGTCACCTTATGCTGCCAATTAAAAATAGTTAAATTTAACAACTGACCAGAAGGATCTGTCATCCCTTTCAACCCCCTTTATTGTAACTAATCTTGTTCTGTTTCTGTGATAAGCTTTAGAAAACCCCAAATTTAATTTAATCAAGTTACATTACAGCATCGAGATATCAGGTGATGTTGTAATCTAAGACATGGCTGTTCTTCTCTTATGGAAATATGATACAACACATCATGTAAAATACTTTTCAATTTCAAAGGTAGCTAGAACAAAGCACTGACTGATCTATAAGAAGCTATGGTTTTTGGTGTGATCTAATAGAGACAACTCACCATAGATATTAAAAGAAAAAAATAAAATAAAAAAGAGGATGATTTATCACTCTTCTGCAGGATGAGCTAGGATCACCCATGACAATTTTCTGGCAGCCATGGTTTCACCCAATAATAGCTCTCTTGCTAGTCAGGAGGTGAAGAAGGAGGCTGCTCTGGCCCCTTTGTCTCTGGGATGACAAATCCTTGTGTTGAGTGGCTCCCAAGAGCTGAGAAGTGACACACCTTACAAGCAAAGGAGGATTTTAGCTATTTGGGTCTCTAGTAATAACTGTGATCTCTCTTGTACTTCTCTGCTACAGCGCCTTCCCACAATTTTATCAGGTCAACTATCTCATCTGCTGTCACTTGCTCTTGTTATAGTCCAAGAACTTATGTTTAATCACTAACTGGGCCTGGAGATTCCTCTGTGGAATGAAGGTACTCTATGCAAAGAGGCATCACTCCCTTCTTCCCATGCCCATGGGTCCCACTGCTCCTCTCTCCTGCATCCCAAGCCAGCCTGTGCACAGTTACGTATTCAGAGGCTTCTCTCCCATTCATAAAGGAGGAGAGCAATGGTTTCACATCTGCTGCTGAGTTTGGTACTTCTAGGCATTTGACTGTTTAACTGAAAAATTTTAATCCGTTTGATCCTGTCCTTTGTAGCAGGCCCAAGAGGAGGCACGTTTTTCTGATTACAGAGGGCAATCACTGGAGGTGAAATCTGTGGCCTTGTTGAAATCTATGGAAAATTTCCGTCAACTGACTTGTTGATCCTCTTAATCCTTCTTTAATCCTCTGTAGGACCAGATCAAATGTAATCCTTTGAATTGTACCCAGAAAAGAAGAGGGAGTTAGTGCAAATATTGGAGTGTTGTGTAATGCATTCCCGCTCACTCCTTCCACCTGGCAGATGAACAGCCATTGTCTGAGTGTTTTGTCGATGCAGCCTTTGACTTCTCTTTAAGTGTTGCTCTCTTCAAAGTGCGTTGCAATATTCTAAATTCCAAGTTAAAAAGATCTGGTTAATTGTCAAATTATCTTGAAAAGAGAAAAACTTGCATTATTTTATGACAAAAATAAATTTCAACAAAGCAAAGAAAGCTTTCTTTGCCACTTTAGGCTCCAGCTCTATGTGAGGCATACTGAAAATTATATTCTCTTGCTTTGAGGACAAAGAAATCACTAAAAAAATGGGAAAAAAACTCCTTTTCTTACATGTTTCCCTGGTGTCATTAGCTTCACTTCTTTCTTGTCTGTGAATTAATCACCTTCCAGGTAACCACAGTCTAAACTTCTGCTGGTCACTGAGGAAAAAGCTCATCTTGAGGAGATATGAATTCAAAACTTGGTGTTACCTGACCACCTATGTTGCTTCAACCCAAGGCACACGTCTGTGCATCCTGCTACTGCTCGTAAGATTAAGAGGCAATGGATGAACAAGGTTTGCAAGAAACTTGCTACCAACTGAAACACAACACAAATTTACTTTAAATTGTATAGATACTACTTTTAATTGTATGGATGCACACAATTTGATGCAACAGTGTTTCTGTAGTTTGGCTAAATATGCACCACAGCAGGCTGATAACGCTATGAAAAATTAAATGCACCTTTCTCATCCGTTCTGCAACATCTGATACAATTTTGTGGTAGTTATAGCTCACAATTTTACCTTTAAATCATTGTACAAAAACTGTGATTTGTGGCATTACCTCAGCATAAGTGACACCATGGTTTAATGCTATGGGTTGGTTTTCAAAATCTTGATTTTAGGGCTTTCTCTTTTGCATTTTTTAATATTTTTAGATAATTCATATTTAAATAATAAATATCATTAGTCTCTTCCCACAGTCTCAAAACCTTAAATTATACTGCCTAAACAATGATGATTTTCTAAAAAGGAAAGAGTACAGCTAACAAGGGTGTTGTTTTCAATAGCTTTTCCCCCATCCCACCAGTGCAGAAAGTCATTAAAAATGTACTTGTTCCCTTACTTCATATTTATTCTGGTCGTATTATAAATATTTAATTTGTTAGCTACTATTTTCTTGTGCCAATATTTGGGGTTGGAACAATATTTAGAAAATCACCTCTCATTATATCCGGACTGTGGTTGGCTCTGCAGTTTCTAACAACTGAGATTAGAAGCAGAATTCACCATGAGCTAAGGTGAAAAGTCATGCAGCATCCTCCTGGACCTCACTGTTCAAACTTTAATCAACTCTCAGAGAAATAAATAATAAGGCAAGAGTTGGCTGAGATTTGAATTTGACAAGGGAGATTTGAATGACAAGGTGCTGCAACTTGAATGCCACGGGGTTAGCAAAATGTCAGATTCTACCCAGGTATCGCTCCATCAAACAGCCATCCGTCCTTTCCAGTTCAAGCCTTTCAAGTTAAAATAGATCTGAACTGAAATATCACAAAGGTTAAGGCTAACCAAATTGGAGTTACTTTATTCCAGGCAAAGATATTAGATGCTTGATTTCCTACTGTATAGTTGTGTTGACTCTGGCAATAAAGACAAGTACACCTATTTCAGAAGAGTTTGATTCACATGAATTTGTTAGCACTCCTTCTGAATCACGTTCGTACACTTCACTACCTGTTTGCATTTCTAACTTTTTTTTTTTACCTTTGAAATTATTTATTTCAGTATTTGAGAACAACCAGGGACATATGAAAATCAATTTTGTTTTTTATAGAATAATTAATTTCTGGACATAAAACCAATTTTTCAGCAGTAAGGAAACACTGTAAAGTTAACAATACTATTTAAATATCTAGATTTTTGTTTCTTCTGTTCTTTTTCAAAATCTTCTCAGAGCAAAGTACGAGTTCTAGGTTTTTTTCCTTTTCCTTAGACCTCTTTAAAGGACCATTTTGCATTTGAAAAAAAGTGAAGAAAATAAAACACTGAGAGAAGATTTGTCCCTTTAAAGGACTGGCTTACAAAGAACCACCTCTGGCTTTCACCTCACCTCACTGGGATTAGCTTTCAGGCTGTGTGGAAAAGTGAGTGCTTTGCCACTTTTATGTTGACTTTAAATATTTTGTATTTGAGCAGTGTGCATGCAACATAGAGGAGACCCAAGACTTTGCCTTACAAAATACTCTACTGAGCTACATCTCATTCCTTTCATGTGCAAGTAACTAATAAAAATCAGTGCTATAAAATCAACATAAGGATGAAGAAATCTGACCCTGTTAGTTGTGAGTAGTGTAATAGGAACAGACAGCTCGATTCTTATTTGGGCCTTCTCTTCACTGAATGCTAACTACACACACTTTTCAAAACTTTTCAGACTTCCAAAGCAAGACTGTATTGTGCATATCAACAAGTAGCAGTCACATAATTTTAAGATTAAATAGTTTTTAGATTAGCAAAGTTCAGAGATGCTGATTTAAAATGGAACTCATGTTTTTTTCCTGTTGCTCATACTCTGTCTCTTATCGGCAGACATCAGTGGGGGGTTGGAAACTCATTTCTAGGGCCACAGGAGTTGAGAGAGTAAAGAGGAGGTGAATAGAACATGCTCACTCAGTTTGAAATAATGCGGTTTTATGATGAACTACTGCCTTTGAGCTCTGGATGCATGTAAAGATATTGCTTTGGGTTCAAGTGCAAAATTTGAGCTTGACTGCAAAGTATTGAAGTTACACCCAAAAGGTGGAGCCTGGGAACTCTTTTTCAATGGCCAGGTTCATATGCTTACATTGCCTACATCCTAGAGGTAGACTAAGACATGTAGCGCCCAATCTCCTCTGTGCCCTGGTATCTGCAGGAGGGAAGACTGGATGATGAAGGAACCTGCACTATGCACTCATGTGAAACCACACCCAGAGTAAAGGTGAGCAGGATCTTGGGGTATGCTCAGAAGTGCTCCCCTCCTCATGCCAAACTACATATTGTTGAGAAGAATTAGGTCTTCCCTTTCTAATTACAAACTACTAGCCACAGGTGTATTTTAACCACACTAATCTGCAGAAAACTTGGATAGTCGTTGAATAAACTGTTCTACTGTCAAAGTATAGCACAACTTCTTATGGAGTACTTTCTTGGGCAACGATTTTGATTTTCTGTTCATGTTTCTATTTAACACCCAAGAGAAGTAAATGATAAGAGTGATGCTGCTGGAGTTACAGTGCTCCTGGCACATTGACTGACTCTCTTGACAAGTGCTCATCACTTTTTATGGTTCAAAGTAATATGAAGAAAGTGTAGAAAGTAAATGTAAGAAGAGTTTTATAGAAGTCTTACCTTTTGTTAGGATGTGACTCCAAATCTAAGCTTTCTGTCAATGCCTTTACATTTGAAAATGATCAGCTGCTACAAATTTCAGTTCACCTATGTTTTCTCTATGATGTTTAACTGTGTGACTGAAAAATAAGTTGAAAGGCAAAAAAGGCTTAGTAAAGAAAATTATTTTGCTTTTTTATTTAAGCTGAAATACTATAGAATACAGTAACCTAATTTAGTAAGGAAATTATTATATATTAGAACTACAGTATTATGATGTAGAAACTATCCGATATCTTGTGGTGTTCATAATAGTAGAACATGGAGAAGCCTCCAACTTACTAATCTTTGAGAAGTTTCTCCTCCCCTTTTTCCTTTCTATGGAAGAATTCTGTGGCTCACCTGAAACATTCAAGGGGAAAGTTGTTGTCAAGCAGAAAGACTAGCCCCTCTTCTCTGCAGACAACCACATGCGGCAACTTTGTCTTTTTCATAAGCATCTGGAACTGTAAGCACCCCAGCCTAGTTCCATGGTCTCTGTTGGGAGGCCAGTGAATCATACCCTTACTTCAAACCTCTAAGAAGCCCAACACAAGCTCTTTCATCTTCATTTAGAGCTGTTCCCCAGGCTCATTAATCATCTTCAGGACCACTAGCACTTCAGGTGTATATGCATGATTTAAGTATTTCTACATTCATCCTTGTAATCCTGAAGTCACGCAACTTGTTCAGTCCAAACTAATATTATTACGCATTTGTACACTCAAATTACTTCATTCTGATTTATAGTTTTCTGAAGAAAAGTGCTCACTGTTTCAAACATGACAGATGGTTAAAAATAAACAAATAATATAAACAAGCAAATTAGCTTTTGGGGTGTTAAATCCCTGTAATATGAAGATAACCGTCCCAAGTACAGTTCAGAAAATGTCAAATCAGTTCTTAATGGTGATATAAAAAGGGACTGTAGGCACTAGTTTTATCACTTGTGGATTTCCTGGATACATTTTTCACTGGATTAACAGGGCAGGAGTCAAACATATTAGAAAAAAATAATGCAGCTTCACAGAAGCCATGTAAGATGATATTTGACAATTTATATAAGGCAGCAATTGTGATCAGATTAATTAAAAACATTTTAACCTCTGAGGCATCGACGCATTTGGAGTGGAATTACTCTGTAGTAGTATATGTCTCACAATAGTACAAATGAGATGACAGGCTTTCTATAAAGCATGAACTAACTACTCTAGCAGTTGACATTCTTGAGCCAGTTTCTGGCTGAAGAAATATGTGTCTAATCAGACAGAGAGGCAGAGGGTATGGGATTCTCTAATTCTCATCCCTGACTCAGTGTTACCCTTCTCGCAGAAAGGGCACAAGAACCAAGTCATTCAATCAAAAAAGGTTGCCTTACTATCTTACACCACCCAGAGATCTCAGGAGACAAACACTTTGGAACAACTTCCATTTCACAGATCAGAGAATGACCTCATACTTTCTCTTCATTCCGCCACAAAGCCATAAGGTAAATACATTTTAGCCTTTGAAGGAGAGTTGAGTAATCATTGTTTCCTTTTTGCAATTTGTTAATTTTCATACCAAGAAAGCCCTAGGAAACCTGTAGGAATTGAGTCTTTATCTACTGTTCCATCAGAAATTTATGTTAGATGAATAGATATTCATTATGGCTTAAACAGAATAGTTTTGAACAACTAATTTGCTTTATATTTTCCCCTGTCCTAAATATCTGTATTATATCTGAATGAGAGTCCAGTTTGAAATTTCAAGAACCTGTAGCATTCACAGGCTTAAATGAGATTGGACATCCCACTATTTTTCAGGGCAGGAAGATATCAATTAACACCACTTTATGTGTCCTTTGGAGGTCACAGTCTTTTTTGTGCACTGTGTACACTAAAAAAATTTGCATGTGAAATTATAGTGTGATTAAATAGGTTCTGATTTATTTGGATTTAGGGCACGTAGTGTTGTCCATGCAATTTCTCCTTAGATTGCAAAGATTATTACTCAAAACATTACAGCTGAAGCAACCCTAACTACCAGTGTTATTCTTTGAAATATGTCAGTAGTTTTGTAACTTTTATTTTTCAACCATGGAAATACACTTTTTATGAGGTCTAAAAAAATAATTCTCTAAGCTAATTTAAAAATACATATAAATTAAAAACAATGTATTTTTTGCTTCAGATTCATTCTTTCTGAAGTATTGTTTCAATGATGAGTTATCATAGCTATCAGGCTGTTAGGCAGCTTAAAAAATCATAAGTAGATGGGAAAACATATCCAAGATAAAGCCTGGGCAGTGCTACAGCACACTGTTAGTCCTTTTCCTCCCTATAGTATATTAGAGAACAACCAAGAATAGTTGAGCAAGGACTAAAAAGAACAATTAAACAAAAAAAAAAATCAGTTTTGTGCACAGAAAGATCATCCCTGTTTTCTGGGACTCAAATATTGCTGAGCAGTACTGTCCCTCATCAGCACTTCATATGGGGTAGAATTGCTTCAATATTTCTCCAGAAGCAAACACAACTGCTGAAAAAATATTAGTAATTGTATTTCTCAGCAGAAAAACTACCCATCCTAGATGTTTGTACTGTTAAATTGCCATTCTCAGTCTATGATGGGTTAACCTTGGCTTGGGGAGGATTGGAGAGACAGCAAGCACTGTGCAAGCAACTGCACAACAGTAGCCAAAACACTGGTGTATTATCAACACCATTCTAGTTCCAAATACAAAGCACAGCACTCTAAGGGCTGCTGTGGGAAAGGTTAACTCCATACCAGCCAGACTCAATGTGCAGTCCCAAAAAAAAAAAAACAACAAAGTATGGTTAATAGATTAGGAATGCTTTTTCTTCTGTTACAGAAACATTGGTTTACTAGCACAGGCAGTTGCTACCTCCTAATTAAAAGTAACAGAAGAGAGGCAGATCCATTAGCTGCATAAGAAAATAGCTGGAGAGCTACAAGTACCTGTCTTAGGACATAATGGAGTACAGCAACTTGCCTTTCGTGTCAGTCATAACCACTGTCTCCCCCTTCAATCAACACTACCATGAAACATGTGCAGGTAACTTGTTCTGTGACTTAGAGGTCCAGGAAAAATGAAGGAGAGAGACTTGTGGTTTTTCCTTGTTTTAGAATTCAGAGCTGTAATATGGCAGACTTTATTTTTTTCCCCTCCAACTCACTCTTATGTCTCCTCATTTCTGAGATCAGCAGGTTACATTGAGGAACAAGCAGTCATTCCCATAGGCTGCTCCTCTGCACTTCATGTCAAGAATTTCTTCAGAAAGTGCAAGGATAGAAATGACCAGCTGGGAGGGGGAGGGTGCCTGGTGAAGGAGTGCTCAGCTCTTTTTTCAGGGTATCCAATTTCAGTTTGGAACTTTGGAACTCTAAATTCTAATCTGCATTCATCTATTTTTTTTTGGTTGTGTTTTTGGTTGGGGTTTATGTTTGGTTTTGGGGTTGTGTTTGTTTGTTTGTGGGGTTTTGTTTGTTTGGTTTGGTTTTTGTTAATTGGTGACATCTCCACCTGTCCAGAAGGACTTATCTTCAGTGGTCACAGTTACATTATTCATTCATAGATCTGATGTTCAAATAAAGCTCTGTGACTAAATCCTTTCACGGTTTTCTTATCTTTTCCTTGTAGCAAAGGTTATGCAAAGTGAAGCACTTTCATTCTCAGCTACCTTAAGGGATTACTTTCCATTTTCTGTTGCTGTTCCTGCTGGTGTGTTCTTTTTTTAACAAATGGTCTGGTATGTCAAATATCTACATAATATCTCTCTCTCCTGACAAGTGTTTTGCTTTTAAGTACTTTGGACCAATATCAGTGTTTGCAAAGTCACTAGAACAGGAGCCTTCCATTTGAAAGAGCCTTCATGGCACAATATATGAACTTAAGGTTAATTATCTCATTTCTAAAGATATACTCAGCCTATCAGTGCTACGAGCTCTAATTTTTGTCTTCCCACCCCTTCATCTCACTGTGCTTAGTTAATCTTATCATCTCTTTCTGTGCAAGATGGTAGATATGTTTTGTCATCTTGTTCCATGTTTTCCCCTTGAAATGTGCCTTTATTTTCCTTGTGTCAAAGAACATAAACTTTCTGTGCCCTTTCCCATCACATAAAAATAAGTGGTATGTACATATCATTTACAGAAGTAAACATAGAACTTAGACATGTCTGTAGGCCTTCAAGTCAGTGACATCAACCAAATTAAACATTCACACTGCTCTCTCAAAGACTGATGAAAATAAGCGAGATTTCAAGCCCTTATTCTGCAAGGCCATATAGCCATACAAACCAGTGTGCAGAAGCCTGGTATGAAAAGGAACCACAAATGACATATAAAATGTACTTTTGTGTACACATCACACTCGCTTCCATCACCACAGTATCAAGGTAGACCAACCAGATTCCTTTTCAGAGCAGTGATCGAAGAAGGTCTAAACCAGACCTTAAATTCATAGAGGTTAAATTAAAAGAGGGTTAAGGATTCCATAAGTTACTATCACTCGTGGTTCGGTCCTTTGATTTTATTGTTATTTAATGTTACCAAAAAAGCAATCTCATAGAATGTAAAATACACTCAATTCTCTGAATACAGCATTGCAACAACGTCAAAGCACATACAACAGTTAGGACATCGTTTTTGCTCTAATTATAATGCAAACTCACCTCCCACCCAAAGGGAAAGGGAAAGGGAAAGGGAAAG
>VZRE01001178.1:0-15683 GCA_013396775.1 Cephalopterus ornatus
CCTGCTCGCATCGTACACAGACGCCACTCGCACTGTCCTCTGGTACTAACGCCAGGGACAAACACTCTGCACAGCCAGAGACCTGAACAGCTGCGTCCATCTTGGTGTCCTTCTTGGGGGGTTCCGTCTGCACATTTGCAGTGTCCAACCTCAGTTTTAACTGAAATCCTGTCCAGGTCAGATTTGTTCTCTAATTTAACCTGAACCTATACTATTATTCAGGAGATGCACTAAAATCCAGCTGAAGTGCTTAAAAGACAGTTAAAGTGAATGGAGTAGTTTATAAATGAGACACATTCAAAGGAGTATTAGATTGATTTTCTGGAAAGAGTGCTCTAAGCGTGTCCTCAAATAAATTCAGCCAGAATATTCCTATTAAGCTTTAGCAAAGACAAAATTATATAAAATCCATATGAATAAAGCAAAGAATTTTCCAAGAAAAATACCTATGAATGCACACTAGTATTACAGTCATGTACATACTTAGTGAGACAAATAATAAGATATTGCAATTATTTTTGTAAGCAGGCATAAATATGATGGCATACAAAACAGTGATTATTATAAAATACATTTGTCAGATGATTCTGCTCTTACTGTAGAGGTTTTGAAATATCAACCTCTAACAAAACATAGCTTGTGGAGTCACAGATTTTTAAAGAACAAGTTAATACTGAAGCCTAAAATCCTAGATCTATGAACTGTAAATGCTACTGTCTACAAATTTTCAGTTTAAGTCAGAAATTACCTGAAATTTCTCAAACTCCTCTTGCTAGTTGGTAGTCGTGCAAGGGAAGTGAAAATTTCTTCTAGTATTAACTGTCTATGTTTTTCATACTTGGAGAAGACCTATTTAACAGTTACATAATTGTTAAAAAATTATTTATTGTAGCATAAAATATCACTTGTTAAATAGATTGTTAAAAATTATATATAGAAACATACACTTTACATGACATTTAAATAAATTATATTTCATGCACACCTTGTTTTTAATACATTGCTTTGTTTTTTTAAAGCAAGCATTTCTTTATAAAATACATAAAACTTTTTTCAAATATAGCTTTTAAAAAATCTTCAAATAGCATAAATGTGTAATAGCTCTTGAAAATACCATATGTTTTAAAATTTTCTGCCAATGGTACAATACACTGAAAGTCAAGCAATGTAATGCTAAGCTTTCAGACTCCAATATAGAGCAAAAGTCTATGGTAACATACATTATATATGGACACGTATAGTTTTAGAGCACATCTGAGAAAACTAAGCTTTAATGTTTACATGACATAAAATATTTCAATTTCTGGGGTCAAAATTGTAGAGTTTGCTTCTCTCTTTGTTTACGCAGAACTACTTTTATAAATACTGGAGTACATAATCCTTACAAAGATGAAAAACTTTCACTTGAACAAACACATTTGTGTTGTGCTGCAGTTTTCCTGAAAAAATATTTTATCTGCCCCATGAATTTTTCACATAGCCCCCTCTTCTAAGGAAAAGGACTTATTCTATTATATAGTTCTATCATATATTTTATAAACTATCCTACTAGTTCTATAGCTTATACCATTGCATAAATTCTAATTTTAACAAGGGAGGTAAGGAAAATTGCATTGTTAAGATTTCTTAAGACAAGAAAGAACAGATAAGAGGAAGGGGTTTTTGTTTTCACTTTAAACAACATAACCAAAATTAAGTAAATTCCTTGGCTTAAGTAGGCTATTTCTTCCTATAGAGTACTCTGAAAATGAGAGGAGTTTAGGTAGCTTTAATACTGTTCCTAGATTGTGATACCAAACTGTAAAAACATGCAAGAACAAAATTAGTTCTAAACTACAATTCTACCAGCAAAAATACAGCCTATGTAAATGCCCTAATAACTCTCAGAAGAATATGAAACTGCAAATTAAAAATTACTTACTGCAGTCACTAATTTGATGGCACATAACTGTAGTTCACTGACATTTTCTACAAAGAAAGGTGTTATTCCCATAGATGATATCTATCAACAGAAAGAAGTTATTGTAAGTATATTTGACTAACAAATTGATATTTATGCATTTTCACAAGTAGATTATTCATTCATCAGGTAAGGTATTTAGCAACATGTATTACTTCATATTATTTGCAAGTAAAGTTATTAAAGTATATTTTAATACAATCAGGTTAAAATTTTCTTAAATGTACAATAAAAGCCATTAAAGATCTAAACATTAAATGTTCTGCAGACTACGTACTACAGAACAAACTAGTCACTGATGTTAATAATTCAAAAGTTTGTACTTATTTCATACTTCATTTAATTGAGACAATCACACTTTACAGTCTCTCTGGGAAAAGAAAAAAAACATTCTCAGACAAAAATTTTTCTTATAAAACTTACTTGAAGAATAGTTGTATCAGTGAGAAGCTGTATCTCTAGCAATTCTGACAAACTGCTGACAATGTCACAAACTTTGTTATATAACATCACTATAACTCTTTGCTTGTGGGTGGAACACTTAGCACGTTTTGCTTTTGAACTTAAAACACCACCTAGAAAATAAAAAATATCTTTATTAATTTTTTTCAGTCTTTCACTTACATCAGATATTAGAAAGATGATCATCTTCCTCAAAAAATAACTCCAAAACAACTCCATGACTACAGCTTTGTAAATGCAAGTGCTTACAGAAGAAAAACTATGTAGTAAAATCAGTTGGAAAGCAAGACTTTAGTATTTTTGTAATTGCTCTGAATTACGGATTCAAGATTTTTAAAACTGATCTTGAACACCCGCATCTGAAGATATGCATGTGATAACAAAATGCCAAATGCAAAACATTTAGCATACTAACCACCATGAGGATCCACTCTATACACAGGATCATACTGAGGATAGAGAGTGTTCTGCAAATGAAATTTTGTGTATTGAATAACTCTTTCTATTACATCCTCAATATATACAGCTTTAGGCATATTTGGTGATGTCATAATATTGATAGCAGTAAGACAAGCATCAGCAGATTTTGTCACTCTCTCCATAATAAGATCTCTCCATAATTTCTCCTCATCTTCAGTGTCATTGTTCTGTAACAGGTGATAGAAAACAAGATAGTGTGAACAAGCAGTTAAATTTTTATCCTTACCAAGTAAAAGATAACATTATTTTAATATATTTACATACACATGTACAAAATGCAGTATTTCCTTTATGATACAAAAATAGTTTGTTTTAGAAATCAACAAATGTTTATTTTACTAGCCACAAGTTTGTAACCCTAAGTTACAAGTTTTCAATATCTCACTATATTCTTCTGGTAAAACACAAAGAAGCTTTCTGTGTATCATTGGGAAGCACCTTTAAGGAGGACTGTCACATTCTCTACTTAAAATGATGTACCTTAATCAAAATCTAAATTCATTCATCTAGTGTTTTCTTCAGTGGCCTATACACACCAGTTGCTGCTTTGACCAGTCTAATTTTTGCCACTAGAGGGAATTCTTACACAAAAAGACTGTTAAGTCACACAAAACTTATGAGAATACAACTTTCTCCACAGACCAACTCATCTATATCAATGGATTTAAAACACGTTTTATCAAATATGACCATTTAGATTTAGCACAGGGTATGGAATCTCTGTATTTCTGTGTTTCTACAAGTTATAAAAGCAAACATACATGAGGTTAATTATGACCACCTAGCACTACTGAAATATTGTAATAATGTTATTAATAGCAAAACCAGGTGAAATTTTTAATAACTTCTATGGTACAGAGAAATATAATCTTTCTTGTCTGTATAATAGCACAGTTCAACACTGTTTACTTTCCTTGTAAAAATAAGGGGTTGGTGAAATCATATCAACTATTTCCATTTGGGGTAAGGGAATCTAAATATCACAGTGCATTATATATATTTGAAAAATCATCAGAAATCTGAAAATCAGGAGATCCCTATAAATTTCTTGCACCAAAAAACCCCCCAAAATAAAAGCCCAAGTACTTTTAAATATTTTCCTTTTTTTTCCTAATTAATCTTGCAAGTGCAAGAAAAAATACCTCTGGAAAATATCCTGACATGGAGGTAGGATATTTTTACTGCACTGTAAAAGAAATAAGCTTACTCCTTAGCAGAGGCTTTCTTTGCCATAATGACCTGAATCATGTTCAACAGGTTTTAAAAAAAAATCTAAAAATTGTTTGGCTAAAGGTTGCTTCTTTTAATTGAAACTTTGTCTCTGAATTGCAATCATTGGACAATTCCATTAGCTTTTTCATAATCTTGAGTTTTACTATGAAAAGATAATGAAAAGTATCACTTTAAAGGCATTGTCATAAAAACTTAATCATATTGAATTACAGCAGGTAAACCTGCACCTTCTTTTCACTTATTTTTCATACTGCTAAAAACATTCAGAACCATATACTGAAGCTCTGAAAATCCAACAAACTACCTAGATGAAAATATTTAGGTACAAATAATGCGTCTCTGGTTTTCATTTTCAAGTTCAATTTTTTCCTTTCCAATATACATAATTACTCTCTATTTCTAGAGATCAAGGTTTTTTTCCCCAGAAAACTAAAGAATTCTATTCTTGCTAGACTATTGTTTTGACTAGAAAGTGTAGAAATAAATAATGAAATAAATAGATGTGTACTGCATTTGAACCTCATAAAAACCCCTCCAAATCGCCATGTAGTTTTAGGTATATCAGAAAAAAAAAAACTGAAAATCTTCAACTTCCTGTTAATTTTGTTTATGTTGATAACTTCAACTTTGCAGCATAAGAGCAATGAAGCACTTTCTCAGTTCTTAATGCTCAGGAGAAGAATATGCTCTACATGAAAGCTGTACTATTTCTTCCATTGTATAAGGGATGTTTTATGGACATGTAGAAAAGTAGAAAAAAAAATGCCCAATTGTGCAAGTTACACCAGTTACCATGAATATTTCAGGATGAAAATATAATATTTAAAATTAAGTTAAAAGACAACCTAATTGCTCCCAATACATCTGTTAGTTATCAGTACTATAGTAAAACATACTGAAATAATATAAACAATTGAATGTTACTTCAAATCTTAAAATTTGGAAATGTTTTAATCACATACATATTAAATCAGTAAATCCTTCCACAGACACACACAGAGTATTTGAAACTCTCACTATATGGGACTCAAGTGAAGAAAACCCTACTCTACACAATGGTGTGAAACAATGTAATTTGAAACTCACATGGTTAAGTAATGTAGAAAGCTTCGATCCATCTTGAATATTCTTCTCCAAAATATTCAGGACTTTCACTGTTTTATCTGTTGAGAGCTAAAACAAGAAACAAAACATCAAACAACTGTAGGAATATAAAGGCTTCCAAACTGCTGAACAAATGTCCATGTATGAAGGACAGAACATGTTATGTAATCTGACAAATTTTAATTTGCTAATTAAGCAATCTGAGATAAGGATTGGATCTTGATTGGTCTGGTTTCTGACACAGCATGATTGAGAATGCTGATAGAATTAAACTAGTGAAATATATTCTAATACTGCAATCAAACTGCAAACCAGAAAATATATAGAAATGTATTTAAAATTAGGTTTCTGTAAATAATTTTGTATAGTTATATGCTTTTGCTTCTAGAAACAGAAATTCACCAAATCCAAGTATCAATCCTAAATTCTAACTGACCATATAGAGTTTTATTAAGAGAAAATCCAAGTTCTATGGACAAGCAGAAATAAAATTCCCTGATACTTGAGTGCTAATAAAAAGGAAATGTATTCTCAATAATTGTGTTAATTTAAAAAAACTAGCATGTTCAAAAAAGTAACTCAAATTCACTTACTGATGTTCTACAGAATTATGATTAAATAATCTGTAGAATATGCTAAACTCCAGAAGAGTCAGTTTCATTCATCCAGATACTATTGGGTGCTCACCTTTAGAAGCAACAAAATTTTGATTTTACGCATACAGTGTAAGTATGTATGCGAAAAAAACCAGGGAACAGAGGTTAAGGGTGAGAACTATCAGGAAACAGAAACATTGAGGCTGATATCACGCTACAAAGGAAGGTAGTGAGATCAAAGGAAAGGCCAGAAAGAATATCTAAATCTCAGATAAAAGAAAACCCTTCAGGGTGACTTGTATAAGTAGCTTCACAGACACTTCATAAACATAATAAGTGGTCATGAGCAGGCAGAGTAAGAATATAACACAAGACTGCATAAAGTCAAGAGTTCTAGGAAGATAAGGAAAGCAAGAATATTGTTTCTAGAGGTGTAATACCACCAGTTTGCGCCAACAGAAAGTTTCCTTGAACAGAAATTGGAAAGAGTATAGCAAAGAAATCACAATATGCAGTCTACAAAAAATTAATCTTATCAGCTTGAGCATTAAATCTTCTAATGTTGAAAGGACTCTGGAGAGAGGAAGGAAGTAGGCAATTCAGTGTGATGCTGGATGGACATCATACATTTCCATTGGCATATATCAGCAAGGGTGGATTTTTTGACTATGCCATCAGGTTTTGTTTTACTGTGGTTGCTCAACACTAGCTGTAAGGAGCAAAGCCTATAGGATGATGTGCTTTTGTGAAAGTAGATTAATTATTAGATTTTACTGCTCAGGCATGTGTTACCTATTGGCATATAGTGCTCTGAGTCAGCCCTAACACAGAGGACCATTCAACAAAAATGTCTCAGCTTCAGAGACAGTAACATTTAAGATGTGGCAAGTTTTTAAGAACTTCAGCAGAAGCACAACTGTTCACAGTATCTGTCACATGTACACCTAAAGAGGGTGGAATATTACAGGGGACACATGTTTTTGTATGTTTAACAAAATTAAATGTTGAAAAAGAGTTAAATACTATGAAGATGTACCTTGTCCATAATGCCCATTGCCTTGATTTTTGCAGATTCACTACCCAACTCACTAAGCTGATGCTTTCCCAGTAGCAATTCTTGTGGAATCTCATCATCATCGCCTTAAAAGAAAATAATTAAAAATTAATGATCACATTTCTAATAAGACTTCAAGGAAACCAGTATTTTATAGCCAATATGAACAAGCCAACTGAAGAAAAAGAACTCATTTTCCAAATAGCTAGCATATAATAGTTCCATCTAATGAAGACTGATAATGACAACTTTGGTTGTATTAAAATGACTACTTGTTAAATATGACTGAAAGTCATAAATTAAAAATATTTTTAATCCAAGGTTGTAGACACCATAGCTGTAGTGATTTGCTTACTACGTTCCTCCCCTTGTTCTAATCTTGTGACAAAGATGGTAGGAAAAAAAATAATGAATGCTCCATTATCCATTTCAAAATCATCTTGGTCATCTTGGTGAACCTGAACTTCATCAGACACGAGTGCTTAAACTGGCTTAGTTTCTACTGAAATGGATAAGGAGCATACAGTGATTCAGTGTCTCACCCATAAGTGCATAAGCACTCTGCTGCTGAATTGAATAATCAACCTCTGTTGGACCAAAGGCCACAACAGATGCAAAATTATGTGCCTCAGAAATTACTGGCAATAAAACCATCTTATGTTAGTATTGTTTACAAAGATATGTTTGACAGAAGATAACACCCTAATGATGTCCCAAAGAGGTACCCTTTCCACTTTAAGGGACTATTATTTGTCTTATTGTGATTTACGTCCCTTTTGGATTCTGCAGAGAGGAAGAAGGATATTCTTCCTGTAATAGCAAGTGAAATTGGAAAGGTAAAGGCCTCCACTAAAGGTAGAAGCCATATAAATGCAGTATACTGTAGTGTGTATCACAGGCAATTAAATCACAAAGAAGGAAGTTTGAAAATACTGAGATGCAAATTTCCTTCTTGTGTTTCTAATTGGGGAAAGCATTTTGAAAATTTCTGAAATATTACCAAAAGCTGTAAAATCCAAGTCTTCTAAATTTTCCAAAATATTCTCTATTGAAGCAGTAAATCTTTTGAAAGTAGAAGAATCCATCATTTCTGGTGAAAAAGAAAAGTATATATAATTATTTTATATACAAACCAGAAAATACAAACTATAGACAATAAATATTCTAAAATTACCTTCAGGTGTTAGTTTAGGTTCGTAAGCTTTCCTCTTCTTTTGTTTTTCTTTTTTCTTCATTTTTCTAGCCACTAATTAAGAGAATAAAGGACTGTTTACACTTTTTATGCTTATATTCAATACTGCATGTAAAGATGTTTATTTTAAAATGTTTAACATATACTTTAAAAATGCACTAGTATTATGGAAGAAAATAATTTTTTTAAAACTGTCAGTTACCCTCACTGAGGCTAGGAAGAGGAGAATAATCATCCATATCAGAGTCATTGGGACTGCGATTACGAAAACGGCTACTACCAGAAGTCCTCCTTCCTTCATGACAATAACCACTCCTCCTATGGTCACCAGAACTTCTTCTATCATGTTCTTCATACTCCCAAGCTTCATCTCTATCCTTTTTATGTCTTTTACGAGATGCTAGAAATTAAATACATTTTCATTATAAGGACAAAAATTCTACTTTTAATAGCTCAAAATTATACATTTGCAAGTTAAACACTATCATATAGATGTTCTGTAAAACAAACACTCTAAAACTATAATATAAAAATCTGTTATGACATTATTCTAACAATTTCTTTTGAATTACATGAAAACTACCTAAAACTGGGAAAGACAAGCAAACATTTAAAAAGACTAATTTACAGGGCAGTTGTCATTTTAAACAAAGTCAGGAAGTTTCATCCTTTTAATAAGAGAACACTGAGGTAATTTCTTCAGTTATCTAAATTCTGACTATTACTGGGTGTCAATGTTCTAGTTCAGTGATTGCTTTGCCCATCTAACACAGCAAGGTGCAGTGAGCCTTGGCAATCTAGTTACTTAAAGATATTCTGTTTTGTCAAGACAACTAAAATTTTCTCTTGATATATATTTCTAGAGATTCAGTATAAAGGAGGAAGCTGGAGTCACAGTCCTCAGCCAGGCAGCAAGTATATACCACAGAAAGTTATTATAATCAGTTTTCAGTCAGGAACAAAAAATCTTGCACAACTGAATGTTGAAAAACTGGAATAAATGTTCTATAAAAAACCAGAAACTTGATAGAAATAAAGCATGTGTGTATGGAAGAGAATGGAGAGTTCTTTGTTTTCAAATACAGTCCTGAAGGGGTGAGAGTGATAAAATGTAATAGGAAAAAGATACGGAGAAGGAGGTAATTTCATTCATGAAATCAGCCAACTCTCCATTATCTAAGGTAACAGGATAGCAAAGAGATGTCTAACACAGACTTTGCTTTGAAGATCAAAATGGCTCCAAAACATTACATTCTAGACTAGAAGAGTTTATTATTCATGTGAACTTGCATATAACAGCCCTGACATCTCTGTGTCTCTACCAAAGCCTCCTGAAATTTAGAGGTACGACTGTATAGAGGGTTGTTTCTGAGCAAAATGGCTCCAAGCATTCAGACAGAACTGGAACATAACTGACAAGTTCTTTCCATAACCCCAGTTTATGGAGAAGAATAGGAAACATACCAGAATATAGTTACACCAGGATATAGTCAGTAGTCAGCTCAGGCTCAGAACTAATAAAACCAACATTGAATCAGAGGTGATACTAATGCTCTGCATTGCACCCTAGAGGGCTTACACTTCTGAAAACTTCTGCACAGAGGTGGTTCAAGTATTTAATAACTTAGTTTATGTTTTTGAGCTGTTCTGCTTATGGATCAGACTTGCTTCTGGAGGCAGTAAAATCATGCTCACAAGGCCTGAGCTACTAACAGTGTCAATTCAAAAATGGTTGAGAGTTAACTGCAACTGAATAAATGAAGAGCTGCCTGGGATACCTGAAGTGAGCATATTGGAGAAGAAAAGTAGGGGGTTTATGAGAAAAGACTTTACACATCTTAACTGATTCTTTTCCCCCAGGAGACAGTATTTTGTGAAGGTAGATGAACTCTGTCTCCACAATTTACAAATCATCAGTATCAATTTATGCTCTATAGGACAAATTCTGACCCCAGCTACATCTCCATGAGAAAAGTCACTTCCAGTATTGCTTTCCAGCAGAAATTTAAACTGACCAGTTTATCAACGCTGCACAACAAAACAGAATGTGTTACAGTTGTGCTGGCTCTGCAAGGTAAATAACGTGTACATGGAAACAGCTACTCATGATCAGTAATTGCTCTACAAAGTTTATTTTGAAGTAGATAAAAATGACTAAAAATGTAAGTACTAATAATATTTCAAGAGATATTAATTTTATACATAGACTACTCAGAATTTAAACACCCAATTTCCTTCTAAATTCTGCCAAACACTTATTAAATAAACACATTTAGCACTCACTGTATGAGAATTATTTCATCAATTTTTAGTTCTCATCATTTAATTTAATGGAATGCACTTTCTTTATGAGATACTAAAAGAAATTTATCTTCTTCTATAACAATCACTACTTCATATTTTTAAAGTCCAATTTTAGACAACCAAAAGAATTTTGAAATAGATATTTGTAACAGTACAAATCTATTCAGTGTATTTGTCATAGATCTTTCATTCTCTTGATCATTTTGTCTCGTTTTACCTCAAGTCAGTTCTAGAGTTTCCTTTCAGAAATATTATAATTGATTTTTAACCCAAATGTCCTCAATGAATTGTTTAGAATGATGGCCAGATGTTTTGAGTAGATATAGTGAACCTAGAAACCCTTAAAGCATATAATTACTGTGAAAGTTTTCCTTCATTTGCTTTACTTCGCATTTGAGAATTTCAACAGCCACTGTGGCTTATATGTACTACTTACATTCAAAAGCTTCTTCACTGTCATTGTCTTCATCAGAACTGATTTCAGCATATTTTGGTTTCTCATTAACTGTGCTACGTTTGCGCTTGTTCATTTTCACACGTTCACAAAGTGGCATGGTGGATTCAATTTCTGCCAGGAGCTCAGGAGGCAATTCCTTTAACACTGATTGATCTATGCTACCTATTAATGGAGAACAAGAAGAGTAAATGTGAACCTGAAGATAATAATAAGGGCTCAACACTACAGTCCTTTCTCAGGAACTGCTTACAGTAGATCTAATAACAAATAATACCACAGATATACTTGGATGCATTTGACAGCCCTTTCTAAAGTTGAATTTATTGTTCACACTGCAATTAGAAATTAACATAATGAATTGCATACACATCTCCTTCAATAAAATATTTTGTCAGGCATATAAACAAATTCAAATTGGTGAATTTCCTTTGTAAAAGACATTCTTGCTCTACTTCCACAAAATTTAGTCTTATTTTGATTCATTCTCTGAATTCAACGTTTTCTAACAGTGTATGTAAATTAAGGATTCATTATGCCTAATTAATAGTTCTGTTTATTCTCATTCAAATTATTTAGTGTACACAAGACAGTAATTTTCCTATTTTCAGCAGTTAGAGACAATCTGTGGCAGAATGTGTGGGGTCTTATCCCTAAACACAGACAAAATCATTGACATTTCAATCTCTGCCTCGGATTTTTTTTCTTACCTTTTACTAGTAGTTTTATAATGAAACCCAAATTTTTGCCTGATTTTGTCACAAAGCATAATTGGAATATTTATTTAATATATACAAACAGCAAGCTGGACCACATCAGGTTTCTCTTCCACAGAGGTAAATACTTTTAGTTATTATCACATGATTCTCATCACATTTTGAAATTATGATTAGGCCCATGTAGTCAGTATAAAGGAATTTACAGTCAAAATATTTGACAAATGACACGAGGAAAACAAATTAATTAGAAAGTATTTCTTGGGGGTTTTTTTATTTGATGTCTTTATTTATCAAAGAACCTATTGCACAGATTACAAGATTATTGGACTAAACTGTTAACCTTTTTCGAACAACAGAACAAATGCCTTTGTCATAAGTGCCTCTCTCTCCCTCCCAAGAAATAGGAGGGAGCTAATTGCTATACACACACACAAATTCTCCAAGAAATCATCTGGATGATAATTCACTTTTTAATTGCATTAACTATATAACTAACATAGCTTTCTAAAATTTATTTCCATTTTTACACAAATATCCCATTTTCTAATCCAAGATTAGTCCCTCCCACCTGCCCTTTAAACAACTTTAACTGAAATTAGAAGAGCCTGAATAAGAGAAAATAGTTTCCAGCAATAATTTTTTACAAGTCTCATATATTACTGGTTTCACATATCTCTACAATGAAACTAATGATAAGAAGATTATTTTTTGGTATAATTCTCAGATATGTTCATCAAGTCATCCCATTAGAGTGCATTTTAAAAAAGATTTAACCTAAAATACTGGAGTTTTCAAATTGAGGTAGGACAATATCTATAAAGTAAAACTGATAGCAAAAGTTGTCCCTGCTGTGGTCACTCATTTATTTTCTTTAAATTTCCATTCTTTGATAATTACCACCTGATAAAGTTCTCAAATTCTCAATATTGCTTTTAAAAATGCTAGAAAACATTTCACAGTGTGGTTTACCATGAAATGATTATTCTTTGTGGACTGGGAACTAGATTGAAGATAGGCAGAAATATGACAGCATGGACAGATCAGTTCCTCTGTGTGTATCAGCAGATGACTGGATGCCAGCCAGGTCTAATCCGGATGCTGCATAGCCACGTCTGAGCAGTGGTAGCTCTACATTAATATTCTTTGCATGCCTATACAGTGTCTGAAGAGAATTAGCTTACATTCAGACCCAGACTAGAAGAAAATTTGCACATATATGTTCTAAGACAATGTCCACAGGTCAAATCACTAGAGGACCGCAGATCCTGTGTTTTTTTAATGCATATTCTCAACTTCATGCACTGTTGATAATTTCATTGAAATCAGGGGGACAACACACAGAGCATAAAGCCTATAGTAAATCTGGCCAAATACACTACAAAAAACAGCTGCAAGTAAAGGAAGAAAAGTTGCATTAACATTCATACAGGTGCTTAAAAGCTAGATGGGCTAGATGTACTTATGCTAACAGGAGCATTTTTCTACAAATATATCTTTAAGCCTCTCCTAGTCTACAATGAAAAGTAAATTTAAAAACAGAATAACTAGTAAGACAGATTGCTTGGAGAGGAAATAAGAAAAGGAAACAAATCAGTAATGGATTGTATACCAAGCTTGGCAAGAGTTCTGTAACCAAATTCTAATTCAATTCAATTTCCAATTCAGTTTCAAAACTATGCCTGAATGTTTCATGATGCAATTTTAAGATTGTGAACATTGCTTTGAGGAACTGTCAGAACAGAATTCATGCTTTATTTTCCCAATACTGTGCACAAAGAACATATCAGTAAGATGAAAGGTGATATATTTTAAGTAAGAAAACCCTAAAAAACCACTGACCAAAACAAGAAACAAAAAACGCAAGCTACTACTCTCCTACCTCCTAGAAATATCTATTCTTGCTTTCCTTATTGATTTTGTTCTGGGGGGTAGAACACTACTCAGTCTTTAAAAATAAGTCAATTACCACAGTGGTAATTATACATCAATGAAAAATAAAAATGCAAGTAATGTAAATATTTGGAAAAATAACTATATTTCCTTTTCAAAAGTTCCAAGTATTCTATGTTCTCCAATACAATTTCAACTAATGCTTAAACTGCACTCTATCCTGTTACAGATATTTCAGATGACAGTATAAGCTTCCCCCTTTTTCTTTTATTAAGGAATATGAAAAGCTTTCTTCAATAAAGAAGGGAATAGCAGAAAAGACAATAATAAAATTATTGTAAAGAGCTCTATATCGCTATATGTATTCTATAGATGAGGCAGCACCAGAGGCGACTAAAAGAGGGTTCTGGGGTGAGTTTGGGCTGTGCAGGGGTTCCCATGACCACGAACACCTAAGCAGCAGCCTCATGAGGACCCAGGGGCCCTTGGCAGACAATCAGGTGAGGAGGGGTGGTGCCGGGAGCAACTGTGAGACTTTTAAATGGTTCCAGGTAGCGCAAGCGCCCCAGAGTGTGGTGAACAGGAGTGGGAAAACAGGGGCATGGCACGTCAGTGAGGGTGTGGCACGGCAATTTGCAAGGCAGTCCATTCAGGCAGGGCAAGCAGGATGCTCTGACCATCCGAGAGCAGTCAATGGAGGCAGCAAACAGACTCAGTAGCTGGTAAGGAAGAGCAGAGATCCTTTCAGCCCAAGTCTTATTAGCATATTAGTTTAAGCTTCCTCAGATATGGTGTTGACACACCGTAAAGCTCCATCCCCTGTAGCTGCAAGAGTCACTGTACCAGCTGTGTCAGAAGCCTCCAGCCAGCCAGACCTTTTGATGGTAGACACAGCTCTCCAGGTGGAAGTTTGCCAGGAGTGCCTGATGCCTTTTTGCAAGGCTGGGGCAGAAAAACAGTTATTTTGCAGAAGGTGTGCCATGGCTGAAGAGCTGTGTCACAAGGTGAAGGAGCTACAGGAAGAAGTGAACAGGCTATGTAGTATTCGAGCAAACGAGCAAGAGAGAGACTGATTATATTCAGAGATGCTAGAGCTTCTAAACTCTCAGGAATCTGGAACCTCCATTGTAGTGGAGAAGCAGGTGGACTCAGAACCCTGCAGGGTAATTAGTCAAAGGACTGTTAGTCAAGGGTCTGTTAAAGATGAAGGCTGGAAGCTGGTCATTGCCCATACCAGGAGGAAGGTTCTTCCTATTTCTCAAAATTTGAAAGGCAGGGCTGGCACCTACTACAACAGGTATGAGGCTCTGGAACTAGAAAGCCAGAAAACTGAAGAGGTGGGAGAAGGTCCCTCTGGGGTAGGGGGGCTGCCTAAAACAACACCACCTGTATCCCGCATCAAGACCTCCTCTGTTAAGAGGAAAAGAAGGGTAGTTGTAATAATAGACTCCCTTCTAAGGGAAACAGAGGGCCTGATATGCAGACTGGACACAATTCACAGAGAAGTCTTCTGTCTCCCAGGGGCTCAGGTAAGGGACATTACTGGAAAACTCTCCAGTCTTGTAAGGCCCTCTGATTACTATCCATTATTGGTTGTTCAAACTGGCAGTGAGAAAATAACAAAGAGAAGTCTGAGGGCAATCCAAAGACACTTCAGGGCCCTGGGACGACTGATAGAGGGATCAGGAGCACAGGCAGTGATTTTCTTGACTCTTCCGGTAACAAGGATAATAGGAGTAGGCAGGTCCATCAGGTCAATGAGTGGCTCTGAGGTTGGTTTAGTCAGAAAAATTTTGGGGTTTTGGACAATGGGATGATCTACTCAAAACCTGGTCTACTGACACCTGATGGGATGCACCTTTCTCAAAGGGGAAAACCAGTTCTAGCACAGGAGCCAGCGGGGTTCGTTGGCAGAGCTTTACACTGGCTTGGAAGGGAGAAAGGGGCAAAACCAGGCTTGCCAGTGATGAGCGATGGGATGGCGTGCCAAAACTTGAGGAAACAAGCACTAATGGGATCCCTCAATCTGTCTCACGAGGTGTTGGCTACAATGTACCACACCTGAAATGTTTCTACACTAATGCACGTAGCATGAGGAACAAACAAGGAGCTCAAAGCTTTGGCCCACTCCCAGGGATTTGACATCATTGGCATAAGTGAAACCTGGCTGGATGAGACCTGTGATTGGAGTGCCCAGTTGAATGGTTGGTTACAGGCTCTTCAGGAGGGATAGGC
>VZRE01001179.1:9803-23082 GCA_013396775.1 Cephalopterus ornatus
CCCAGAAAAGCTGCTCTCTCTCTTCCCCCCTCCACGACTGCAACAAAGAGGAAAAGGAGGAGAAAAAGTGCCTCTTCTCCGCCCAGGAGCCGGAGCCAGGAATCCAGGGAGTCCCAGCTGCCCCCGGCTGGGTGTCCCCACTCACTGCGGTCCCAAAGCTCCTGCCCCGGTGCCTCGTTGCTTTCCTGGGTGGAAGGGCTGCGGCTCTTCCCGGCCACTTCGCTCTGACGAAGGCCCTGGGAGAGGCAGCCTCTCCACCCCCCCCTCCTCCTCATGTCTCTCCTCCCAAACTCCAAAGGAAATCAAGGGCCTTGGGAGCCAAAAGCTACAAGACAAGGGGAAAAAGAAAAATAATCCCACGGTGTCAGGAGTGTTGTAAGCAGGGGGAAGGGAGAGAGAGGCAAACAGCCTGGACAAGGGAGGGGAGGCACGGGCTGCAGACCGCCTCCACTGAACGCATCTGGGCACCCAGGCAGCTGGATGGAGGGGAGGGAAAACAGGGAAAACAGGCAGCAGGGGGGGGAAAGGGAACAAGAGAGAGGCTGAGGGAGGGAAATCCACCAAAGACTGGGAGGAAGAGGGAGCCCTCGGGGTGTGAAGGTCTCCTGACTGGAAGCCTCGGGGCTGCCGCTGGCAGCAGAGCTGAGACAAGGGGGGATGGCAGGACACACACAGCCTGGCAGTGCCAGCCCCAGGAGCATCCATGGGGAGCTGCAGGAGCCATCCAGGGGGTGGCTGAGTGGGCAGAGCAGTACTGTGGCCGTGCCAGGAGGCAGGGCTGGCCCTCGGGGGACTGTGGAGCACGTGGGGAAGCTTTCGAGGGCGCTCCCAGCTTGCCTTTAACTTGTTCCAGAGCTGAGTGCATCCAAGGGACACGGTCAGGCGCCGGGCAGCGAGGCAGTCCCGTGTCTGGGGGAGTCCCCGTGCCCCACAGCCAGTGGGACATGCAGGAAATGAAGGAACCAGGCAGGCTCGAGCCCCCTGAGCCGTGTGGGAATGGTGGTGCCGTGCTGGGTACAAGGGCAGAGCGGGGCTGACCCCGGTGGGTCCCGCTCCCAGTGACCCCAGTCGGGCTGGGGATTTCCCCACATGCTCAGGAGGGGTGAGGGCAGCAGGAAGCAGTGCTGGCTCTCCTCCCTGTTCCAGTGCCCACAGCAGTGTGGTGGCATTGCTGGCTGAGCCTTCCTGACCCCAGTGCCCGGAGCCAGGCTGGGTGCTGGCAGGGAGCTGCCTGGCTCCTCTCTCCCAAGGTGTGAAGGGACTGTTGTTTTTGGCCAGCTGGGAGCTGGTTTGTGGCCGTGGGGTGTTGCCAGGCCTGTGGCCATCAGGGTGGCCTCCAGCCAGCACAGCCAGCTCAGCCAGAAAGGCCACAGCTCTTGCTCAGGCAGGATCCCTTCCCTGCACCCTGGAGACATGAAAATGACCCCCTCCAATACCCATCCCCCTCCATCCCTGGGGCCTTGTAAGCCCCCAGCCCAGTGAGGGCACAGCTGTCCATTCTCCCTTGTGTTCCTCCATTCCTCCTGAAACCTTCCACCCCATCCCTGGCTTCCCTCCCTTGGCCCATGCCTCAGTTTGCCCAAGGATCTGGCAGGAGCCACACACAGACCCTTCCGAAATTTGCCACCTGTTTCATTAGGGTTGTCAGCTGCTGAAGCTGTTTATTCTGCTGGCTTTGGGGCTGCAGGTCACAGGCAGCCCTGGGCTCTTCTTCCTGCAGCCTGGCTCACCTCAGCCCAGCCTTGCTCCATTTGGGGAGCATTAGCCCTTTCCCTGGTGCCCCCAGCACAGCCCCTCCAGCCCAAGCCTTTCCCTGTGGGATGTGTCACCTGCTCCCTAGGGATTCGGAGCTGTGGGCAGAGGGCCTGGCCCAGGGAAGGTGAGGAGCCAGGCAAGGGGGCTGCAGGTGGGGGCCACCCCAACAGCTGGGTATTCACACCAGGAGGAGGACAGGAAGGACATTTGGGGTGGGAAGGGTGTCTTCATCCCCTGCTCTTCTTCTTTTGAAGGGTCAGGGCTGGAAGCACTCCACGGGGTCGTTGGAGTCGGGCAGGATGTTGCAGTTGATGGGCCAGAGGATGCCCAGGAGGCCGAGGGACTGCTTGCAGTGCAGCTCTGCCGCCAGGCACACGGCCTGGCAGGGCTGCAGGACCCCCCCGTCCGGGGTGCACTTGGGCACGAAGAGGCTGCAGATGAGCAGGCGGAGGTGCTGGAAGCATGGGAGCTCCATCAGCGTCTGCAGGAGAGCGGCAGTGAGCCGGGAATGCTGCGGGGGAGCCTGGAATGCAGCCCGGGAGCAGCCCCGCGGGAGGCTCACCTGATAGTCCTGCAGCACTTCAGCGGCTCCCTCCTGGTCCGGGATGGCCAGCCAGATGTTGGGGAAGGAGGTGGCATTGTAGCCCAGCCCCAGGCACATCTCCACGTGCACGGGCTCGCAGACAGACCCTGCCACAGGGCGAGGGCCTTCAGTCCTTACAGCAGTGGTGTGCCACGGGGCAGCTGCCACCGTGTCCCCTGCCCTAGGTGGGCTCAGGAGAGGGCTGAGTGCTGAGCGGAGCACCCAGGGGTGGCACTCACCGAAGGCTGGGTAGGACACCCCGGTGCAGTTGAGCTCGTCGGTGCCGTCGGGACAGTCGTGCCAGCCATCACACACCGACTCCAGCGCCCGGCACTCACCGTTCCTGCAGGAGAACTCTGCGGGGCTGCAGGTCTCTGGAAGATGGCAGAGGCCAGCGTGGCAGGGCATGGGCACGGCTGGGAGTCAGCCTGCTCACCACCCCTGTCTCTGCTCTTCTTGGTCGCTGGGCAGGGGGTCTGACAGGTGACTGTCAGCTTAGGGAGATCCCGAATTCCCTGGGTTGTTTAGGGGCAGCCCTCAGGTGATGGATTGTGCTTCTGTGCAGGTCAGCCCCTCCAGGTCACATTCCCACAACTAGGATCAATGGTGTTATAGGGTAATTCAGAGAACAGGCCCTGTGGGCCTGTGGTCCAACCTGTTACTCCTGGCAGGGTCAGCTATGGNGCTCGGATCAATGGGGTTATAGGGTAATTGTGGGCCTGTGGCCCAACCTGGTACTCCCGGCAGGGTCAGCTATGGGGCAAGAGCAGTTTTTCCCAGGATTTTATCCAGCCTGGCCTTGAAGACCCCCAAGGATGGTGACAGCACAGCCCCCCTGGACATCCTGTGCCCTTGCTTGGCTACCTACTCTCTGTGGCATTGCGGGCTTGGTATGTGGCAAAGAACCCATTGTCTGCTACTCCCTCATCTGCCACGAAGAGGACGGTCATGACATGTCTTGAGGAGGCCAGGGGGGGTGGCAGCTGGTGGCCACAGAACCTGCCAAGGCGAGGAAGGGGGTCAGGGTGGGCTGACCAGCAGCTCCCCAAACCCCTGCCCTCCAACGGCTCCTCGTCCCCAGCCACCCCCGTGCCTCAGTTTCCCCAGCTGAGCCAGGGGAGCCCAGTGCCCCCAGGCCGGTGCAGGGGGCTGGAGGTGCCAGGGGGGGTGGCCTGTACCTGCCCATGAGGCTGGCAGCCCCCGTGCCCGCGCTGTCATGCACCTCCACGAAGTCGAAGCTGCAGTCCTCGTGCGACTCCAGGCTGAAGTTGTGGAAGTGCAGGTCGATGATGTGGCCCACGGGCACTGAGATCTGCCAGAGGCACAGCTGCGGGGCAGGGGCAGCTGGTGACACCCGTGAAGCTGGGCAAGGGCACCCCTGGCCCTCCCCGGCGGGAGGTTGCCTTTCCTCCCTGCCCAACCTCACCCTCACGCTGCTCCCACCTCCGTCCCTTCTCTCACCTGCTGGTGTGGGTATGGCTGGGGATGGTTTGGGGTGGAGAGGTGCCCCTCCAAGGCAGTCAGTGGCCCCCCACACTCTGCAGGGACACACAGACATGCAGCTTTACCCCTGACCCTCTCCCTTCCCTCCATCTCCCCACTGCCCTGCCTCCTCACCCACCACTGTGCCACAGCGACTGAGGGCTGGGGGCTGCAGGCAGGGCTGTGTCCCACTCACCTTTGTGCTTCAGGCTGCAGTTGGCCTCATCACTCTTGTCTGTGCAGTCGTGGAACCCATCACAGATGAAGCCCAGGTGGAGGCAGAGCCCCTGGTCACACAGGTGCTCGTCCCAGGCGCAGCTCTCTGCATGCAGGCAGAGACAACCCAGGATGGTGGGCGATCCCTCTGGGCTCTGTCCCCTGCTGGAGGGACCCCCACGGCTCTCCCCACAGCGAGGAGCCCCCAGGGCGGGGGGTACTCACTCTCACTGGGGGCCACGGCGTGGTAGCGGGCGCTGAAGCCCAGGGCGCCCACGCTGCTGTCGGAGACAAAGGTGACGCGCAGGCGGTTGGAGTTGGAGTTGAAGGTTGGGGGGGCCACGTTGCCACAAAACCTGGGGGCACAGCAAGGGGTGATGCTGCTCTTTGCGCCCTCCCCACTGCACTGCCACGCTCCCCAAGTGCAAGGGACCCTACCCTACCTGGTCGGGCTGCCCCGAGCTGGGGCAGAATCCATGCCCTGCTCCTCGTAGAGCTCCACACGGTCAAAAAGGCAGGAGGCTGTGCCCTCCACGCTGAACGTCTCCATCTTCAGCTGGATGACGAGGCCGGCGCCCACCTCGATGCGCCAGATGCAGAGGGCGTCGGGAGGGTAGGGCCCGGGGTAGTTGGGGGAGCTGAAGGAGCCCTCGGGGCCCCGCAGGGTCCCTCCGCAGGCTGCACGGGGCAACAGCGTGGGCATGAGCTGGTGCAGGGCACCCCCGTCCCCAAAGACTGCCCCACGCGGGGGCACTTACCCGGTGCTGCCGTGCGGAGCGTGGGCACCCAGCTCTGCGTTGGGGTGGCAGCTGTTTTGGGGGCCGGGGGGTCCCTTCGGGTGGGTGCTGTGGTGGTGGTGGCCATGCCACGGGCAGGCAGGGCTGTGGCTGGGGCGCCGGGTGGGTGTGGGGACGTCAGCTCTGTGCCCAGGGAAGAGCAGGGAGTGCTCAGCCCCAGCAGGGAGAGGTGGCTGCAGTGCAGGGAAGGGGCTTAGGAAGCCCACCCAGCCCCGGTGTGCAGTTCCCGGCGGATCCCGCGCAGCTCTCCCAGGGGCCAGTGGTCCTGCCTCATCTCAGGGAGGGGAGATCCTCCTTGATCCTGTGAGTGGGAGCACCCTTCCCCAGCCGCGGGCAGACCCTGGGATGTCCTCTCAGCGTCCCTCTCCCCTTCTGAGCCAGTTCTGCGTCCCCTCCCACCCCAGTCACAGCCGTCCCCCAGGTCCCCCTGTTCGGGCACTCACGGTGGATGACGATTCCCAGCAGGAGGGCGATGAGGAAGAGCAGGATGGTGCTCATCAGAGCCACGCAGAGCCAGGTGAACTTGCAGTCGGCGCGGTACCTCCAGCCTACCTGTCCCCAGAGCTGCTGGCCTGCGGGGAAGGCGAGGACAGCGCGCAGAGCGCGGGTGCTGCTAAGCCGTGCCCCCACCTCCCTGCACGGCTGGCTGAGCCCTGCCTGGGCACGTCCCCTCCGCTTGTTCCCGGGTCCCCTAAGCAGCCCCAGAGCCCACCAGCCCGCTGCTGCCAGCCCAGTGGGCAGGGGGGTGTGTGTACAAACCCCCAGGCTGGTACCGAGGCCGTCCCGGGGTGATGCAGGACCGGTCCCATCCTTGTCTGGCGGGTGCTCCGCGCTCGGGGCTGCCCGGGGCTCCTCGCCCTCGAAGACGGGGTTGCAGAACTCTGTCTGTGGGAGAGCAAGCGCGGGTGGCACCAGGGGGTGGCCATGTGGGGACCTCCAGCAGCACCCACACCCCCAGCCCTACCTTGCTGTGCTCCAGAGCCTCAGGGCAGAGGGTGATTTCGGTGAAGTCTCTCATGGCAGCGGGCGATTCCTGGCTGGCTAAAAGCACCCCCAGCACTCTGTGCCCCCCAGCGCAGCTCCTAGCCCCACACCCCGCTCCTCCCTAGCTGCCCCCATGGGCCCCGGGGCGGTGCGGGGACCGGGCACAGGTGGTGGCAGTGCCAGCTGTGCCTACACGTGCCACCGCAGCCCCGCAGCCTGCGGAGCCCCCAGGGCCATGCCCACCGTGCCGGGAGTGCGGAGAGCCCCGGGAGGCAGCGGTCCCAGTCCCCTCTGCCGGCCCCTTCCCCCCTCGCCCCGTTAATCCAGCTCAGCTGAGGATGCCGAGGTCAGGCTCTGGCACGGAGAACCAGCGTCTTAAAGGGGAATGTGTACTCTCACCCACGCCGCTGGCAGCCCGTCCCGACATGGACCCTGCTTCTGGGTGCACAGGGGCACCCTGGGTTTGGGTACTGCTTCTGGACTCCCCGCTGTTGAGGGCAGCACTGAGGGGGCTGTGCTGGGGACCCCAGGCTGAGCGTGTACCTCCTTCCCTCACTGGGTGTCTGAGCCCAGCCACCTGCATTCCCACTGCCCCTTAATGCCTTGGTGCCCGTCTGGGCCCTAAGCAGGGGAGAAAGGGGCCATTGTTCAGGGGCTTTGAGGAAAGAGTCTGGGCACTACAGGGCTGGAAAGGCTCCTTCTGCCCCCAGACACTGCAGGCAGCTGGAGTGGAGGGACTGCCAGCTGTACATGCATCTCGCTTGCTCCAGGGACATGGGTGCTCCCGGTCCATGGGAGCTGCTGGGCCTCCAGAGCCATGCACAGCCAGGCTGTTCTGGCACTGGTGTCAGCTTCCCACTACCTGCCCTCCCAGAGAACACCACACGCACACAGAACTCTTTTCAAGCTCGAATTTATTCCCGCACGAGTCTCCCTTGTATGAGACACTTCCCACCCATCTTGCTTACACAGTAAACAAGCCACCTGCCAAGCAGCAGCGCTGCCCCAGTCCAGTACCTGCCCCGGGCATTCCCCTCAGCCCAGCCTGCTCTCCCTGAGCCCTGCTGGGATGCCCCAGGCTGGGCAGGCTGCTCATGCCAGTGCTCAGCCCGTGCCCGCAGGGTGCTGGGTTGGAGGTAGCTGCCCTGCGGGCTGGGATGGTGCTGGGTTGGGCCCGTCCCTCCTCCCACTGCACCTCAGGCAAAGGCAGGACGGGGAGGAGGCAAATAAATTAGAGAAAAGGCTAAAAAGGCCACTGGCATTTGCTTTAGCTGGAGGACGGAGCAGCAGGACGGATCCCCGGGCACCCAGGGGGGCTCCTGGTCACAGGGAGGAAAAAGCCCCAATTGCAGATGGTCCCGGAAAGCCACTGTCCTCTCCTCCCTCTCCTCCACAGGATGGATGTTCCTGTGCAACCCCAATGGCCCTCCGCTCCCCTAAATGGTTTAAGGCACCGTCGTATGAGGAGGCAGGTATAAACCTACCCGAGGCATCCCCCGACACCAGTCCCTGGAGAGGCAGGAAGCGGCGGAGTAGGTGCTCCAGGTGAAGCAAAGTCCACTATAAATACGTATAAATTCCACAAAATGTTTTCCTCCCTCCTGTCCATGAGTCTGGGCCTGAGCTCAGGCTGCTGTGAGGAGTGTTTGTGTGGGGCAGCTGCTGGGGAGGTGCCGCCTGGGATGGAACGGAGGCGTCTGGAGGGCTGGAGTCCTTTGCCAGGAGGTTTGGAAGTGCCAGGAGGAGGTTCAGGGAGCAGTTCACGAATCCTCTGGGATAGCCAAGCAGATACAGGAGTGCCAAGAGGCCAGGAGGGACGTGTGAGGCTCTCCTGGGCTCCCAACTCTGGGTGCTGCTGCCCCAGGGGAGCAGGGGTCCTGGCTGAGTCAATGGGACAGGCAGCCCCATTCCCGTAGAGTCCCTTGCTCTGGATTTTTATTACACACCAAAAAAAAAAAAAAAAGAAAGAAAAAAAAGAAACTAAACCCCCAAGGTAAAACTAAATGCCAGCAACCAGAAGGTGCCTGGGCTGCCTGAGCCTTGTCCTGCCATGAGCTGCCCCTCCTCGGTTTGCAGCTGGGCTGTCCTTGCCCGGGCTCTGCTCCTGGCTGCTCCCTCTGCAGCCACCTCGAGGGTCTCTCCTCTTCTCCTCCCTCTTGCACCTGGGGCGCCACACATCCGGGACCTGGCTCTGAGGGGTGGCACAGGGGTCCCGAGGGAGGCAGCAGGGCTGGCTACATGCGGGAGGACGGGCTGGCCAGCTCGTAGAAGAGCAGGTAAGCGTCGCTGCTGCGGACGTGGCTGGACGACATCGGGGTGACGCTGCGGAGAGGGGAGGAGAGCTGTGAGAAACGGGGACGAGGCACCAGGATTCCCTGAGCAGGGAGGCCCTGCCCCATCCCACAGCAGCCTCACCGGGAGTCGTTGAAGCTGTGCCACTCGCTGGACACGGGGCTCTTGCAGTAGGCTGTGTAGTGTCCCCCCATGGTGGTGCCCGAGTGGTTGGAGACAGCGTAGAGGTTGTAAACGGCGTGGTCTGTGGGGGGTAAAGGTGCTGCTCAGCCCCGCCGCCCCCCAGCATGCCAGCACGGGGCCGGATCCCCTGGATTCTGTGGCTCCCACTCCTCAAACCCCTGCCCCCCGCCACGGCTGTGACACCCTGGGGTGCACGAGGAACATGGGAGTCACCAGAGGCTCAGGGCTGTGCTGGAGCTGTGCAGGGACTGGGACTCACTGCAGCTCTGCGAGGCGAATTCCCGGAGGTCCAGGTCCTTCAGCTGAAAGTTGACGAAGGTGGTGAGTTTGCTGCTTCGTATCCTGGCCTCTGAGAAGCGCTTCAGGTCTGGGGGGGGTCATGTCAAGGATCCGAGTGACAAAGGGGAGCCCATGAGAAACCACCTGCCCCCACCCCCAACACTCCCTATACCCCCATCCTCCCTCTGCCCAAAGGATACGAAGCACCAGGATCTTGGGGAACTTCTGGATGCTGAATTTCTTCGTGCACCTCGTCCTGGCTTTGCAGCGACAACACGTCTGTGGGAGACAAACAGCACAAGCAGGAGGGTGAGGGCAGAGGCCAGTGTCCCCCCCGAGCCCACAGGGCTAGTAACACAGGCACAGGGGGGAAAGGTGCCCACCCTGCCCCCAGCAAAGCTCCCCTGCCCTGTACCGGTTTCTCGTCCCCATCCAGCACATCCTCTTTGGTGAAGAGCCGGAGACAGTCCATGAGTGTCACCTCCCCGTAGCCTTTCTGTGGGAGCACAGGGAGGGTCAGGGACAGGGAGTGAGGGGCAGGGGGCCAGGGGTCCTCACTGGGGATCCTTCACCTTGGGGATGGGCAGGGACAGGTCCCAGAAGGGGTCGAAGGCGGTGGAGCAGTAGCCACACTCGCTGCAGGTCAGCGAACTCTTCAGCTGCCCAACGAAGAGGTCTGGAGGGGTGGGATAGAGCAGGGTGAGACCCCTGGTTCCCAGCCCAGCTCCCAGCCCTGCCCTGCCCTCCTCTCCCCCAAGCCCTGCTCACCGCTGATGCGGCTGTCCTCCCTCTCCTGATACCTCCTCCACATCTGCCGGCTCTTCTCGTCGTCACTGCGAGGGGTGGGGAGACAGGGGGAGTGAGCACAGCCTGGATGATGCCAGCCCTGCCACCCAGCCCAGAGAGACCCGTGTGGTCACTGTCCCTAAGCTGGGCTTGCAGGCAGTGAGCTCATTTTACCCAGTTGCTCCACCCCAGACAGTGCTTACGGGAGGTGGTCCAGGGTGTCCGTGCTGGCCCGGGGCCGCACCAGCACACGGTTCACCTCGCTGTGCAACCCATCCAGGAGGAACCGCAGGAATTCCTGTGCATCCTGCTGGCTGCAAGACACGGGGCACTGCCGGTGAGCGGCAGCAGGGGGGACTCAGCTCCCCCCGCCACCCCTGCACACCCCCCCCTCCCTTACTTGTAGCCGACGAAGCGGGGAGCGTATCTCTGGATCTGCGTCTTGAACTCGGAGGGGCTCACGCTTTCGTTGGGGGACGAGGTCCAGAGCAGCTGGATCAGCTTTGCAAACTCTGCGGGCAGAGAGGCAGGTCAGCAGGCTGGGGTGGCATGGCATCGCTGTGCTTCCCCGGGGCAGAGCTCAGCACCCCACCTGGGGGTCCATGGACCTGATCTTCCCCCTGGCTGAGCACCCACAGCAAAGCGCCTGGCCCAGCAAGGCTGAGGAGAAGCACTGACCTCGGGGTGGGTATCCCCAGGATTTGGGGCACCCCGGCAGGGTGAGGATGTGCTGCAGGACTGTGCTGCAGGGCTGTGCTGCAGGGGAGCCCCCGCAGCCCCCAGGGGCCGGCCGATGGACACTTACCTGACATGAGCGCCGTGCGCATGCGGCTGTTGTTGTTGAGGTCCCGCAGGTACTGGTTCTGCAGGCAGTAATCCCGCAGCTCCTTGGTGTTGCTCAGGCACTGCAGGATGGAGTTCATGAAGCACTGGGGGAGGCAGAAGAGAAAACCATGGCAACGGGAAGCAGAGGGAGGCAGGCGGTGGCAGGGGGACACCTGGGGTGGGTGGGCAGAGGATGGATGGGGACGGACCAGTGCAGAGCACGGGAAGCTCTTCCTCAGGCAGTGGGGTGCCAGGGTGACAGAGTGGGTGCTGGGGGGGCGAGGTGAAGGGTCAGGGCTCCCCCCTGCCCCACAGATGTGCACGGGGTGAGCTGGGGCCGTGGTGCCTGGGCACACACTCACCGTATTGCCGAGGTTCCGCAGCCCGGTCAGCCCCTGCACTGCCTTGGAGCTCTGCAGAGAGAGGGGAGAAGGTTGAGATGGTGCTGCGCTGGCCATGCCACAGACATGGTGCCACAGACACCCCCATGGAGCAGACCCTCCAGCTCCAGTGCCAGCAGAGGCCCCATCCCGCTGTGACATCATGGGCAGGGCCAGCACTGCAGCTGCTCTCTGGGCCAAGGACCTTGGAGGAGCCATGGCTGGCCCGCCCCATCCTGCCTGCCAGGCGGCTGCTGCTGGCCCAGGATGATGCACAGGGCTCAAAGTTCTCCCTGCCTGATGACAGTGGTGCCCCATGCCCTGGGCTGCAGGCCAGCTCAGCCCCCCCCGGCTGCCTCCACTGCCACCCCTGGGCCCCAGGACACTTGGGGATGGCAGTGTCCCATGTCTGCCCCATGCTGCAGAAGGAGCACAGTGCCTTGTCACTGCCTGCCTTCTCCCCTGCAGGATGCCCCACATGAGCGCAGCCCAGACTTTGGCATAGTTGTTTTGCAGGATAAAGTCCACCTGGGAAAGTGCAAGCCCAGCCCTGCAGCAGAACGGGGCTGTGTGCCCAGTGGTGCCTTCCCAGCCTCTTGCTGCCCTGGCTCTGCTCTACCTGTGCCATGGGGGCTCTTCCAGGTCCCCCAGGTGCTCCCTGAGCAGGGCCAAGAAGACATGGGCACAGGCAGCTGGACTCTGGGGCCAGGAGGCATTGCCACTCTTTGCTGGACACACTGAGGCCACAGAGGGGTCTGGAGGGGCCACCACCCCTCTCCCAGCATGTGGGATAGGGTGCTGGTGGAGAGGAGTGGTGGGAGCGCAGGGGTCCTACTCCCAGCCCTGCACAGGGTAGTGATGGGACAAATGTCCCCAGAGCAGGGGTGGGGTCCAGCAGGGTCACACTGCTGAAGGTGCTCCCCCAGACGACCAGGATTTAAGGATCCTCAGGCAAATGCCCCAGCTGCCCACCCCAGGCTTGAGGAGGGGGAGGAGGAGAGGAGGGGAGTGGAAGAGGAGGGGAGGGGGCCCAGCAGCTCTGAAATAGCAGCAGCTGGTGTGTGTGTGGGAGGTGCTGAGCACCCAGCCCTGACAGCAGCCCAAAATAACCCAGATCCAGTTACATGTGCTCCTTAGCGACAGCACAGGCATCACCCACCGCAGCGGGCACCAGCACCAGCGGCGACTGGGCCGCCCTGTGTGGGCACACGTGGCCCTGCCAGACTGACCACGTACCCTGTGTGCCACGCCAGTGCCCTGTGGTGCCCAGATGTGGCTGAGCACAGACCTCAGTGCGAGGGGGTGGCTGTCCAAAAGGGCCAGGCAACGCCCCTGGCTTCTCCCCAGGGACCCCCAGGCTGAGGGCAGGCTTGGTTGGGGGGGGGGGTGCCAGCTGACTGTGTGATGGGTCAGTGCCACACCACGGCTGTGGGAGCTGGCCTGGATTTGGCCCACAAGCAGACAGAGCCGAGCGGGCACAGCAGAGGTGGGTCTGTGTCCCAACAGCCTCCATCACTGGAAGGGTCTGACCCTGGGAGGGACTGCTGCTCATGTCCCCACAGCTATCACAGGGAAGATCACTGTGCCAGGGGTGAGCAGCGATGCCTGGGAGCTGCCCCAGTGCTCCCCAGCCATCCCCACCAGGACGCTGCTCCTCCAGTCGCCCTGGTCAGGCAGCTCCTGCCTGTGTGCCAGGAGGGACCGGGCTGTCCCACCAATGTGGGTGCAAACCTCCCCACAGATCTGGCATTCCCTCACAGCCAGGACCTGAGCCTGGTCCTGATTCCTCCCAGAGCCTGGAAGGACCCCAGGGGAGGGCTGGGGCTGTGGTTGGGGGGGTGTCAGGTACTCCCCTACCTCGGTGCAAGCCTGTGTGCACCGAGGTGTTATTTCCCCCCCTGGATTTCCCTCCCCTGGGTGACTCAACTCCAGCTAATCCCCCTCTCCCGTACAGGGCTTTATCTAGGACACGACATGCTCAGAGGCGGTGAAGGAGAGCTGGCTCACGCGGCGCGGCTGGGGAGTCCCCGAGGCTGCACTGCAGGACGGGGACAAGGGACAGGGGATGGGGACAAGGGACACGACCCGGACCGTCCTGCCCCATGCAGGTCCGCACGCCCTGCGCCCGTCGGGGCAGCAGGAGAGCCGGAGCAGCCAGACTTACATAAGTGCCCAGCCCCTGCCCTCCCTGCCCCTTGCTCTGCCATCCCTGCAGGGAAGATCCGCCCCACCACCGTAGCCCTGGGGACAGCCTTCAGTCCGGTGACACTGCCAAGGGGCCGGTGCGGCCAACAGACCCCTTCCTTGTGGTGGGCAGGCTGGGACAGAGGGACCTGGCCAAGGTCACCACAAGGGCAGGGCTTGGGAGAGGAACCCAGGTGTCCTGACACGTGCGTTCACCTGCTCCCGGCCATCCTGCGGGACACCGGGACGCGCCGTCCCCGCCGCCAGCACCCACCCCCGGGCACCCCATCCTCGGACACGGGGACTGCCACAGGGCACCCCACACTCCCCAGCGAGGGCGGGGAGGGCCCCCCTTCTCTGCCCCCACACCGCGGGGCTGCGGGCGTCTCATACCTTGGTCTTATTGAGGACGAGCCCGACGAAGGTGGAGACCAGCAGCGACCCTGGCATGGAGGCGCGGGGCCGCAGGTCCTTGTGAAGGTCGGGGAGCGCGGGGGGCTCCTCGGGCAGTGTCACGGTGTAGGAGTCCCTCA
>VZRE01001179.1:23442-45735 GCA_013396775.1 Cephalopterus ornatus
TGTGCCCGGGGGGGACGCGGCTCCGGGGGGCTCCGGGGGGATGAGGTGAGCCCTCCGTACCTCTATCAACTCTCCCGTACCCCGACACCGGCACCGTGCGGGACAATGGGGCATTTGGGCGAGGCGGCAGGCGGAGGAGAGCCTGCCCACCCCCCCAGTGCTCCCCCACGCTCCCGGCTCCGCTTTCCCGGGGCTGATGGCACCGGCTGTCCGGCCCGGGGCACGCCGTGCTCTGGGCAGGCATCGGGCGGAGAGCGGGGCTACCCAGCCGCGAGAGTCACTCGCCAAAACTGTCTCGGTAACGCGGGGACGGCCCCACAGCATGTGGGTGAACGAGGTGCCCGCACACAGAGAGGGGCTGTCAGAGAGGGCCATGGGGCTCCCAGGCATGTGCCTTCCCTGCAGGGCCGGTGCCAGGTTACACATTTTGGGGGAACCCTTCTCCTCAGGGGATGCATTGGCACTGAGCTCAGAGGTGCTTCAGTGACCTGCGCAGGGGAAAAAAACTCCCCCCCAATCCTACGTGGAGCAGAGACCCCACCTGGCGTCTCCCCTCGGTAAACTGAGGCACAGCACTGGCAGGGCTCCAGCTCTTCTCCTGCAGCAAGGGCAGATGCGGAGGCTGGCAGGGAGCCCGGGTGTCCTGCGTCCTAGTCCTGCGTCTCCCTCTGCTTCACCCCTCTGACCGCAGCAGGACGAGCAGCGGAGCCTTTGCGCCTGCTGAGCGTGCCCAGGTGTCCTACCGCCCGCTCAGGGAAATTTCCATGGGCGAACGAGTCAGGGAGTGCGGCTGGGCTGCTCTGACACCGAGAGGGCACCTAGCAGAGCCTGCCTTCCTCCCCTGCCAGCTCCCAGCACACCCCTGTCCAGAGGCAGGGGCTGCTCAATCCCGGTGGCTGCAGATGCAGCCTCGCCTGTCCGCGGCACAGCCGGCGGAGGGGCTGACTGGGGAAGGAGGAGGGGGGAGGGAGGAAGGGAGACTATTTTTGGCACCGGCAAAAAATATCTGAGGAGGCATCTTGCAGCGTTATTCATCTGCAGGGCCAGGGCTTTCGGCACCACAACAGGACTCCTGTCGTAATCCCGGGGCCCGCGCGTGCTCACACGCGTGTGTTTATGTACACACCCCACGCTGTGTACACCGTACACATGTGGGGACATGGTGTTCACATGTGGGGACGCGGTGTGTGCACACACCCCGCTGCCCTCTCAGCCCTGTGGCGGTGCCCTGCAGCGCTCCCACGGGTCACAGCCTGGGTCCCAGGTCCGTGGCACAGCTCTCCCTGAGACCCACAGCTCCTGCCACCCTGCCTGGGTGGGTATCCCAGGGGCAGGATCAGCCCCAGAGCACAGCCTGCCCCATGTGGTGCTGGTTCAGCACTCCCCACGGGGATGCACCGAGCCGGCAGAGCCGGTTCTGTGGTGAGAGAGTGACGTTCAGCCACTTCCCGTGTTGAACCTCGTGCCCCAGTGTCATGGGGCGCCCTGGGCCAAGGACCAAATTCCCCTCCGAGCCAGAGAGAGGCACACAGGCTCCGAGGGTGAGGCTGGGGCAGGAGACACAAGGGGAGACCTGGTGGGGTGGCATCACTCAGAGCCAGGTCCATGCCCTCAGCTGTCCCCTCTGCAGCAGTGACCTTCTACCGCGGGCAGAGGTTGCCACAAGGCCCGGTTGGCACCACCACGGCAGGCAGGGCCGGGACTGGCTGCGGGCCAGGGACGTCAGCTGCTCAGGATGGGACTGCGGAGAGCTGCCGGCGGGTTTGCGGGTGGCTTTGGCCTCCTGACCCTGTGTACACCCAGGGTGGTTAATGGGGCGGCACCGCTCCAGCCCTGCCCCTCACCACCCTGCCCTTCCCAGGAGCCAGCACAGCAGGGCACAGCCACTCACTGCGGCTGCGCCTTTACCCTGTGGGACAGTAAACTGAGGCACAAAGTGATGGTGCGGGCAGGGACAAACGCCAGCACCCTGCTGGCTGCAAACCCCTCTGCAGGATGTCACCGGGGAATAAGGAATGGGAGGATGCACCAAGCCAGCCCTGCTGTGCCCTGGCTCTGTCGGGAGTGGGTGCTGCTGGCACTGCCCTCGGGGCTGGGTAATGGGGCAGAACCAATGGCAGTGCCGGGGCTGCAACATGCGCCTGTTTCCGGCTCCTGGCACGGCCGCGGGCACCCAAGTCTGTTTTACGATCGGGACATTTGCTTGGGAAAGGGAGAGGGGGAAAAAAGGCACAGCAATGGAAAATAGCAGGTGTGCCCATCAAAGCACCAAGGAAACCTAAGCAGTGTAGCTGACCCAGCCTGCCCCGGCATGCTGCTGTCCCAGTGCCACCTTTGCCACCCGTCAGCCGGCCCAGTCTGTGTTCATGTGCAGACCACAGGGATGTGGTTTGGGGCTATGCCCCATGGGCATCCCATGCTAGCAGCCTGGCACCCACATCACAGCAGTGTGTGGGCACGGGGGTGGGGACCCTTCCCTACCAGTGGCAGTCCCTCTCACTTTCCAGAGCACCCACGCCTGGCAGCAGCGTCTGGATCCTCCCTTGGTCCCCCCCTTCCAGGGTCTTGTGTGGGAGGGGGAGACAGAAATTCCCTTCCACAGCAGTGATACTCCACTCTCCCAGCTCCCCAGCCTGCTCCCTTGCCCCAGGGATCAGGGAGATGGGCACAGGGGGTCCCACACCAGGGCAGGGTGCTGCTGGCACTGCAGGTGGAGCTGGCTCTGTGGTGGAAGTGGCACAGGGGAAAGGGCACAATAAGGGATGTGAGAGCACTGGCTGCAGAGGGAAAGAGGTTCCTGTCCTTCTCCCAGGGAAGCAGAAAAGGATCCCCCAGCACTTTTGCTCGCGGTTTGGCAGATGTTGGTGGGACAGAAACTCAGGGAAGCAAAGGGCAGGTCAGACCTGGGCTGGGGCAGACCAGCCTCTACCATGGGGGAATGGAAACAAAGTGGGAGACACGGCAGGCAGAGCCTGACCAGATCTTGGAAGGAAACCTGAATGGAAAATTACCAGGCTGCTCCCCTGTGCACTCGAGCAGGGCTGCGTGTGACTCCTGCTCCTGGCCCGGGCCGGGGCTCTGGGGCCACTGTAGCACCAACGGGTACTTGGGGCACAGTGTGTCTGTCACCCTGGGGGACCCTGCCCAGAGCAGCGCTGCCACGGGGAAACTGCTGCTGCCATAGGGGCTGGGGCACAGGGCCCCGAGATGGCAGCAATGGGTCATGCCAGGGGACTGGCATCACTGGGCACCAGTGAGCAACCTGACTGGCAGCTGGGCACCGAGTCACTGTGGCAGAGCCAGCCAAACCAGCCATCCCAGGAGGGCGAGTGCCCAGCCTGGTCGTGTCACCTTCCTTAGCCGGGATGAGGCAGCAGGAAGCCCCTCCTCGGGCCGGGGCCGTCACCCACTGGTCACACGCACGCAGAAAGGTGCAGCGGGCACAGTCCTGCCAGGACGTGGGCACCCTCAGCCACTGGGTGAAGTTTGCTCCCAGCAGCGTACCCAGTGAACACAGCCCCTCAGAGGACACCCGCCTGGCGGCACACGGGCTGCCTCAGCAGCTCCAGCCCGGCGCTGCTGCGCCAGCAAGGGCATCTCGGAGGGACAGGCGCAGAAACTGAGGCACACGGCGATTCCCGGGGAGAGCAGCGGAGCTCAGGCTCCCCCGAGCAGCACGACCACGGACCGTGTACCCACATCGCAGCACCGCTGTGCCCCCCACCCCCAGCCAGCACCACGTACCGCGGGGTCCTGGGCGGGCACATCGCAGGGGTCGTCGCTCCTCTCGCAGGGCTGGCTGGCACAGCGGGTGCCCGAGGGCGGCAGGGCCGAGCCCAGGCTGGCCTGAGAGGGGCTGAGGTGGCCGGCAGAGAGGCTGCCGTGGTTGCTTTTCCTCCCGTAGCTCTCCAGGTACCCGCGGACGTAGTCGGAGCGGGTGGCAGCCTGGTAGAGCCCCTGCAGGGCGCCGGGCTCCTGCCGGGGGCGGGCGGGCGCGTAGGCGCTGTCCGAGGTGTGCAGCCCCGAGAACTCCAGCGCCAGGTCCGAATGGCTGATGGATTTGTGGCGGCTCAGGGGCGCTGCGGCGGGCAGGTAGCCCGTGGGGCTGGTGGGGGTCCCTGTGAAGGAGTAGCAGCCCCCCCCGCTCAGCCCCCCGCCGGACGGCCGGGGCTGGGCGCGGATGTAGGAGGGGCTCAGGCGGATGCTGGGGTCGGGGTACAGGGGCAGCCTGTCATAGCCGCTGGTCGGGGACAGCCCCGAGTGGTGGTAGCGGGGGGAGCCCAGGTAGCTGGCTTTGAAGCCGATTTTGTCGCTGTCTGCGTAGGACAGGGTGGATCCATAGGAGGTGTAGGAGCTGTACCCGCTGGGCACTTTGCTGTAGGTGGTCTCGGCGTAGCGGGAGGAGTCCACGTAGCGCTTCAGGGTGGAGGAGAGCTGGGACATGCTGCAGGCTGGGGCTCAGCGGGCTCTCCTGGAGGCATCGACTGCAAGAGAAGGGCCCAAGGGTCAGCTTTCACAGTCCGTGGTCAGTACAATGGGGCACCCACCACCACCACCCACCCAGTAGCCTGCTGTCCTGGAACACCCTGGGAGAGGTGTGCAGGTGACAGGGAACCCAGGGGATGAGGGGTGCTGTGGGGTGCAGTGTGGCTGTGGCTCCTGCCACCTGTCAGCATTCCTGAAGAGCCTGGGGCAGCAGGACTCAGCTAGCACTGCCACCCATGTTCCTTCGGGCACCTCACACCACAGAAGGGAGCCCCAGGGCCCATCCAGGGACACTCAGCATCCCAGGACCCACAGACACCCAGCCCTGGCATCCCTGACACACTGTCCCATGGCTGGAGAGGTGTCCCCAGTGCCTCCTCCTGATGGGAGGCAGTCACCTGGTCACAGTCACGATGCTTAGGCCCAGCTCTGCCCGAGACAGGCAGGTGGGATGGACTGATTCAGCCAGCCCAGCACCTTCCCCGGGTTATTGGGAGTGAGTGCTGGGGCTTGGCAGGGGGCTGGCATTTCAGTTTGCTGCTAACAAACTGAAAGGGAAACTGAGGCACACTGAGAGGGGGAACTGAGGCAAGGTCAGGACCTGAGCAGCCTGCCCGTCTCCCTGCCATGGCTGTGCCCCATGAGCCTCCCATCAGTAATTCAAGCCGACAAGTTCTCACAGTGAGGTGATGGCTGTGCCCCTGCCTGCCTGCCAGAGACAGGCTGTAGGGGTGGGCAACCCCCCAGCACTCAGTCCCCACAGAGAGCAGGGGGCTTCTGCCCCGTGGCACCCACACAGGGCAGGAGAGGAGGACACAGGGGACAGGGACAGAGGCACCCAGAGCACGCAGAGCCAGCCTGGAGCAGGGACAGGGCAGTGTGGCAGCCAGCAGCCTCCAGCGCCTGCAAACACGGGCTGTGTGGAGCTGGAGGAAAGTTTTCCCTCAGCACCCACTCTGAGGCTGGTTCCCTACCTGTCCTGGGGCTGTGCGTGGCACCGGGGCAGGCAGGACCCCAGCCGAGCTCCTCTGTCCTGGTGGTGCTGGCACTCAGCTCCCCCTGTGCCTGGTGTCCCTTCTCTGGCAGGACAGTGGCTCATGTGGCTCCGAGAGTCTCCAGTCACCCGGGAGATGACCCTGATTCACAGGCTTTTCCCAGCCCAGCCGGGGCGGGCTCTGGCCCGGCTCCAAGCCGGGAGGTGACAGAGCCTGTGCCTGGCCCGTCCCTCTCACAGCCCCGGCAGCACGCAGGGTGCATCCAGGATTGGGGATGGCCGCTGGATCCCGGCTTGTCGCTCCCTGCCTGATCCTGGGGGAGCTCAAGCTCCTGCTCACAGCCCCAGGGTCTGAGACCAGTGTGGAAACACCTTGAAATTGCCTTTAGGAGAGGGTGGTGAGAAGCACCCATGGGGTCCTGGCAGACAACCCTGGGCTTTCCAGCATCCCGGGTGCTGTTGTTATTGCCCAGGGAACAACCCCATCCCACAGTGGAGAGGGAAATATTTACAAGCAGGAGCAAGGTGGAGCACACAGACCTGTTTGGGAAGAGAGGCTGGAGGGTGAATAACCCGCTCCCAGGCAGGGACTCCACGAAACACCCAGCTCTCCCCAGCCAGGCTGCCGCTGCCCTCACCAGGAGTGAGGGCCCGGGAGAGGTTCTGCCAGTCAGGGTTTGACATGGACAGTGAGGGAATCTTGCTTGGAGGGATGTGGGACCCCAGCCAAGGGACTGGCACTCTCTGCAAGTGCTGTTATGAGTGTTGCAGAGCCCCTCGGCTCCATGTACTCGTGCCTGGCTGCCTGCCCTGCTGGGGCATGGAGCAGCCTGGCACAGGACTCTGTCTGGGCTATCCCTGATCCTTGTCCCCCTCGCCAGCAGAGATGATCTGGGCTTGGGAGAGGCGCCTGAGTGCTGGGACAGCCCCATGCCATCACCCACTGCCAGCAGTGCCCATGCTTTCTGACAGCACCCTGCCAGTGTTGCTCGTGATCTCCTGCTGTGCCGTGCCAACACTGACAGTGGCAGCATCAGGAGAGCCTCCAGTTTGGAAGCAGGAGGGCGGCAGGTGCTCTCTGGCAGCAGGACAGGTTTCCACAGGGCAGCAGGTGCCCTGGGAATGCAGGAGACCTGGTGGAGGGATGCGAGGCCCAGGAGCAGGAGCCAGCTCCGAGCTTGGGAAGAGAGGTCTTACCATGGAGGAGTGTCACATCTGCTAGGACTGCCTGTGCTGCCGAGTCCCCGTGTCACATCCAAGTGTATCCCAGGGCAGAGGGAGAGCGGAGTGTGCCAGGAGCCACAGGAGCTGACTGGGGTGCAAAAAAACCTCGGTTCCTCCCAGTGCTTTCTGGGCTCCTGGCCCCTCCCTGCCCGTCATAGTGCTGAGCTTTCCTGCTGCCTGGCAAAGCCCTGGGGCTGGCACGGCTGAGTCAGCCCTCCTGCTCCCTCATCATCCTCCTGGGGTGTCAGGAGAAGCTGAGGCACAGGAATGTCCGGTCTGCACTCACGTGGCCAGGCAGGAGCCAGCGCCTGGACATGGGAGCAGGACACCCAGGGACTACTTGGAGTGCTGGGGAGTCCTGCCCCGGCCTCCAGCTCCACCAGCCTTCCCAGTGGGAAGCTCAGCTCAAAGAGGGGAGGCAAACCCTTCACCCTGGAGGCCGAGGAGCAGAGACCCTGCTCTGTCCGCAGCTGCTGCCCTGCCCATGCCCGGTGGCAGCTGCCCTCTCTCTCCTCCTGCCCGTGCCTGGTGGCTGCTGTCCCCCTCAGTGGCCACAGAGCCCCAGAGTGGGCTCAGCTCAGCTTACACAGCGCTGGCTCCATCCAAGGTGTCACAGCTCAGCTGCTTCTCACTTACACAGGCTCAGAGCTGTGTCCCCTGTCCCCTGAGACACAATGTCCCAGCCTGGAGGTTACGTGGGAGCTCCCAGCAGAGGCAGAGAGGGGACCCTGTGTGAGGCACTTTGTGTGCTCCAGTGTACAGGTTTGGGGCAGAGGGGCTCCGTGTCCAGCTGAGAGTGCCAGAGGGGTGGGACAGCCTCCAGTCCATTCCCCGAGGGGCACAAGGCAAGGGATCCCTCTGGGATTCCGTCTCCCTCTAGGGACAGTGGCTCCGAGAAGCCCTGGGGAGAATGTGCCAGAAAATATTTGCTCCCTACAAGGAGCTGGAGTCATTCTGTCAACAGATGGAGACCCCAGTGCTCTTCCCCTGTGCCCCCACATGACTCCTGCCCCCCAGACCCATGGGCGCTGCCCAAGGTGACTCAGGCAGCTGAGGCCAGCCTGGCCAGGGCTCTTCCCCTACCAACCCTGGGCCTGAGAACCCTCCAAACTCACAGCACATGCTCTGGCCGGGAGTCACCGCCCCGGACTCACTCGGTGCCGCTGACACATCCCCACCTGGCTGCACAACCTGCTGCTCACCCCTCCCGGGCCACCCCCTGGGCAGCAAAACCCCAAACCCACGGGGAACCCTGACATAAGACCCAGGACATGATGTGTTATTGCTTTGAGGTCTGTGGGTGCAAGAAAAAAAGAAGAGACCCCCGGGCAGGCGGCTCTGCCCACGCCGGGGGGCCGAGGAGGCTGCCGGGGAGCTGCCAAGTTCTTGTGTGTGAACTCTGAACCTGGAGAGAAACCTCTCCCCCGCGGTTTTACGCAGATGGAGGAAGGGATGGGGGCAGTTTTCTCTGTCGCTGAGTCCCCCTCCCCAGGGTTGTGTCCCCTCCACCTCCTCCACTCACCTGCGTGTGGGGTGGGCGGCCGATGGTAGGTCAGGGGGACGAACATCCAGGCATGAGGTGATGCCCACGGGGCTGATCTTGCCTCTTTTGGGATCTTCCCCTGGTGCTGGAGATGGGAGACGTGGAGATGGGCAGCAGCAAAGCCCTTTGGAGGGGACAGGGCACCCCCAGCTCAGCGTCTCTACCCTGGGAGCGAGCGCGGTGGCTGGAAGGGGCCGAGCCCGAGGGCTGTGGGGCCACACGTAAAAAAAAAATGCCACCGCAGAAATTCAGGGCTCAGGTTACCGGCCAGATAAATATAGTGTCTTTATCTGACCTCACAGGGCGCTGAAATGCTCCTCTCGCATTCCAGCCTGGGGAGGCTTAAAGGGGACGTGAACCCGAGGTGGGCTGGTGGCTCTCGGCAAGGGGGTGCCGGGAGGGGAGAGACTGCGAGGGCAGCGGGGGCTGTGGGAATGAAGGAGGATGACCCAGGGTAAGTGTGGGGAAGGGAGGGATTTGGGGAGGGAGATGGAGGTCCGAGAGGGAAAGGATAGATGAAGGGTTAAGATAGGGAGCGGGGTGGGACACAAGTTGGTGTGGAGGCAGAAAAAAGGGGTGTCCGTGGCTGCCGGTAAGGTCTGGAGTAGAGCATCAGGGTGAGGGGATGGGTTGGTCTGGGTTTTGCCCCTCTTGGGGCAAGCCAGAGGGGGAAGAACCCGCTAGGGCTGCAGCAAAGGTGGGCACGGGGCAGCGGGAGCGGCATGGCCATTCCTCACGGATCCAGAGGGACACAGGGACGCCCACCCGGCACCGCTCCCCGACGCCCGCCCCGCCCAGGGAACGGCGGCACCGGCACGGCCGTGACTCAGCCAGCACCTGCCGCGGGTAATGAGGAGGGACGCAATTAGGGTGGCATCTCCCGCCCGGCTCCAGCCCTGAAACAGGGAGGGACACGAAAGGGACGCGTCCGGGCGTCACTCTGGGAGTCTGCACCGGGTCACCAATGGTGTTAGGGGGTGGTGGCTGCTCCCAAACTGAGGGTGAGCGTGTCCCACGGTGCCAGGGTGGCATTGTGACCCTGGGCAAGGAGCAGTGACTGCTCTGGCTGCTCCAGAGGATACGGGATCCCTTGGCAGTCCCACAGGCAGGGTGCGGGCACAGGGACACAGGCAGGACACCGGCATGAGAGGCACAGGATTTTTGGGACACGTGCACACCCAGCCCTGCTCCCGTGTGTGTGCTCCCAGCCTGGCAATTCCAGCTCCAGATGATGGATAGGTCAGGAATAGACCTGGGGTCCCCTACTTTGCCTCCCTGCCGGCACAATGGGCACGGGGGGGGACCCCTGGGGTGGAGCTGGGGGGGGATAGGGGCAGGTATGGGAATGAGGACGAAGGGTCTAGGCACAGAGGTCTGTGCTCCAGGTGGACAGGAGGGGGTCACCCTCCCCAGGAGCGGCAAGTCTTGCCCCCCTGTCTGCTTCTCTCACACAGGGATTGGGGTGCTGGAAGCCTGGAAGAGGCATGGTGGGGGCTGTACCCCTCATCCAGGGTGCTGAGGGCACAGGCCATCCCTCCCCTTGGCACAGGCTGGAGCCCAGCCCCACCCCAGCCCCTCATCCCACCACCTCACACACAGGTGCCCGTGGCTCCAACACACAACCTAAGGAAGGGGTTTATTGTGCAGACAGAGAGGAACACTCCTGGATGATACTTGTTTTCTTTTTGTTGTTGCTTTTCGTAGGGTTCTTTTTTTTTTTCCTTTCCCTTTTTTTTTTTTTTAATCCCTTTAACAGAATTATTTCTCTGACGACAAGCTGTGGAAACAACTACAAATGTTCACCAAAAAATGAAGACTCGAGGCGCGTCCGCGCTCTGCTGCTGGGCCCCTGCGCCCGCCCCGGCGCTCACCAGCACGCCCAGGGAGCTGGGCACAGCCAGCCCTCAGCTATACACGGCCACTAGACAGCAAGCAAGCAGGCAGGGACGGGCTGGGAACGGGCACGGGGGGCAGGAGGCAGCTGGGAGGAGCAGGGAGTGGGGCAGCAGCTGCTGTGAATCGCTCTATGCCGTGCTGGCACAGCCCGGGCTGCACAAGCAGCTCAGCAGCGCTGGGGTTCACCCCCGTGGATATTGATGCTCCTGCCTGAGTCTCCCCCTCCCTGTGCTCTCCCCTGGGAGGCTCCTCGGGGTCCCGTGGGCATCGGGGCAGCCCTGGGCTGGCGGATGTGGGCTGTGCTGGGAATCCCTCTGCCCGCTCTCGCCAACCCCTGGGGATCATCCCGGCCTTACTGAGGTGCTGGGCAAGAGCTGGGCTGCACTTGGGTCCTTTTTCTGCTCTTAAATGGAGACAGGGAAACGCTGGAAGGTAGGAGGGAGTAGGGAGGGGGCGCATGGGACTGGAAGACTGCTGACCCTACCTATGGGGAAGGATTGGGACCCCGAGTTGTTCCCTCAGGGAAGACACTGAGTCCCTGCAGAGACCCTGGGGTCACACTCCCGAAGGGGAGCCCCCTCCCCAGCAGTCTGGATGCAGCTCTGGGGGCCTTGGGGAGGGCAGTGGGGCGAGGGCAGGGCTGTGTCTAGCTCAGAGAGGCTCTGCTTGCCTCCACTTGAGCGGGTGCTGGCAGCAACTCTCTCGTCACAGCTAAGGGCTGTCCCCGGGGAGAGCAAGTGGTGGCTCTGGCTCAGGCAGCCCAAAGGTACCAGATGGTGTCTGGAGGAGGCCTCGCTTCCAGCTCAGCTGTAAGAAACAGATTAGGAAAAACTTGTTGCCAGAGCACATTTGCAGTGAACCCACTCCCAGGGCCCCGGAGGAACCCTGAGGAGGCAGGGGGAGTTTCACAGGTGTCTCCTAGACCTGCTCCCTTTTCTCCTCCCAGCCTGGCCGGGCCCAGCATCCCATGGCTGCCCCTCTCTCATCCTCCCTGCTGGCTCTGAGACAGGATTCCACTCGTGCCCACTCCCAGTGGTGGCATTTCGGGGTGACTCAGGGCGAGGAGCTGGATGAGGAATCAGTCACTGCCAGGGCAGGTGAGGACACTGACAGCCTTGTCACCTCCGGGGGCTGCGGGCACAGCACCAACCACGGGGACCCTCCGCACGCTCTCGCACCACCCCTCTCTCTCTTACCTGCCAGTCCAGTTGAGAACAGGCAAACCCCCAAAAGTTAAAGGGATAGGACAAGCGAGGCTGAGGCTCCAGCGCTTCCCAGCACGAGCAAAACCAGCCAGCCTACGGAGCGGGGAGGGCACGATGGGAGAAGCAACGCTGCCTTAGCAGAGCCCGCCATGCTTCGGAGCGGGGCGCTGTGTGCGTGGGATGGCGGGGCTCGGCACGGGACGGTGGGTAGCGTTAGATATACGGCTATATAGAGATAACACAGAGAGCTTTCACGGCTTCCAAACGGGTCGGCTTCTCTTTTTTTTCCCGAGGGCTTGTGGCCTGGCGGGGGAGGCGGGTTCGCTGGGGGGCTCGGTGTGTGCGGGTGTGCGCGTGCCTGTGTGGGGGTGTGCGCGCGTGGTGCTTCTCCTCTCACAGGGACACGAAGTCCACGGCTTGCAGGAGAGGCAGGGAGAGGAGGAGCAGCAGGAGCCACGAGGTGTTCTGGATCAAGAGGCTGAAGCCGGCGCATTTCTCCAGTTTGTCTGTGGGGGGAAGGAACGGGGAGGGAGAGAAGAGCGGCAGTGAAATCCTTCAGGAACAGGGTGCTGTAATGGCTCTGGGGCACAGCTTCTCACCTTTTCTCTGTCACAGAAATGCAGGCCCCTTGCCTGTTTCCCTCCCACCATGTAGCAGCAAAGATTTTGGGGACCCAGGGAGGCATAACCCTGCCTGTGCCTGGCCGAGGTGACAAGGGGATGGGCATCAGGTGAAATGAAGGGCTCTGCAGCTGGAAGGCTGCTCCCGTGGGTCATAGGTGTGGAAAATCCCCACTGTCCTCTCTATGAAAGGACACCTGGGTGATGTGCCCAAGGTGGGACCCAAGAGAGACAGGAAAAACAGTCTGAGATGAGGCAGAGTGAGCCCATCTGTGGAGGCGCAGTAGGAAGGGTTGGGAAACCTTTATGGGGATCGGGGAGGGTTTGGGTGTTGTGTTTTCTCTGCTGGCCCTGCCAAGCCGAGGAGAGGGTGGGAAGGAGAGGCTGAATGCCCACCAGGTGCCACTGCCCACCTCACCTTTGATGACGGTGATGTTCCGTATCTGGTTGCCAGTGTAGTCGTTGGTGGCCTTCAGCTCGCACATGTAGACGCCCTCGTCGCTGGTGGTGAAGCTCTGCAGGTGGAGGCACACCAGGTTCTTGTGCATGGTGACGTTGGACCGGCTGCGGTAGATGTTCTCGGGGACGTTGATGGTGCTTTGGATGACGTGCTTCCTGTTGTCCTTGGTGATGCTGAACTCGTAGGTCAGGGGGTTGCTGGTTTTGTTCTCGTAGTGACAGTCCACGCGCAGGTTCTGGCCCAGCAGGCAGGCACTCAGGTCCTTGATCATCTGGCAGTGGGCGGCCTGGAGGACTGGAAGAGAGGCAGGAGGGAGCTGGACAGGGAACAGCGAGCTCTGGGGGTGCCCATGCAGCCTCCAGGCCCTGGCCTGGCTGCTCTGGGCCGAGGGAGCAGGGAGGGGTGTGCTCTGCCAGCTGTACCTGTCAGGATGACAGCGATGCCGACGGTGGGGTTCATCTTGTTGTCTCTGAGGTGCTCCCTGGGGCTGTCTCTGAGAGGGGAGCCTGGGCAGGGGAAGAGAGAGGCAGTTAGCCAGGCCATGGCCCCGACACACAGATGTGGGCACTCTGTGGTGCAGGCATGGCACAGGTGCCCTTCTTGTACCAGTGATGCTCCGCTCCACAGCTCCTCATCACAATGTCTGATTCCCTGCACAGAGACTGGCTGGCACCGTAGTGAGCTGAGGAATCAGGCACTGTGTGTCTGCCCAGCATCACCTTTCCACATCCTCAGGCAATGATGCCCCATCCACTCTCTCTTTTCCCTGCCTGGATCCCCCCAGCAGACATGAAATGCGTGTGGCACAGACCCGCAGCGAGGCCTGCCTGTGCTGCCTTGCCCCCCTTCTGCTCTGTGCCCAGCTCAGGTTCGGGCAGCAGAACTGACGATGCCCCTGGAGCCTGCACACCTTGTCCAGAGGTCTGTGGCTCACGGGGAGGGGGATTCCAGGTGAAGGACCCTCTCCTGGCGCCGGCGGGTGCCCGCCCTTCCTCCCCCCCTCCCCGCGGCTCCAGCGGGTGAGCTCAGCAAGGATGAGTCACTGCGATGCAGTGGAGGGAAAGGGGCCAAGAGCAGCGAGAAGGAGGGACACAGCAGCTGGACAGGGAGCCAAGACCGCTGAAGGATGGCACCGAGTCCCCAGGAGCTGCACTGAGCCTGCCCAGCCACGGGCAGGGAGGGGTTTGCGTGGCAGCATCACCCCCTGGGTCCCTGCCCGGTGCCCGTCTCTCTCCAGGATGTGTATGTGTGTGGGTAAGGGGCTCGGGGATGTGCCATCAAAACATCAGGGCTGCTGATTCCAGTCAGCCCAATCCAGCCACAAGGAAGCAATTACAGGTTTGCAGCCCGGCCAAGCAGCCGCGTGGGGAATCCAGCCGCAGATATGCGGAATGGAGGGAGGGGAGAGGGCGGGGGAGGCTGAAGGACACACCAAGCACCCTGCAGTCGCTCCTCCGGGCTGGACATGTGGGGCCAGCTCCAAGAGGGGGAGGTGAATCACCACTCCCCTGGTACCCCAGGCTGGCAGAGGGGGCAGCAGACCCTCACTTGGCTCCCTCTGAGCTTGGCTGAGCATCCAGGGAAGAGTCAGGAATCGCCTTGCACCGCAGCCAGCTGGATTTTTTTATTTAGCAATTTTTGGGTCTTTCATATAACATTCAAGGAGGAAATACCAAACCCATTTGCTCACTTTGAAGCTCTGAAAAATCTCTTTATCCACAACCCCAAAGCCTTGGCCAGGAAGCAAAATTCCCTGCTATTTGGTCTTGACAAACGAGAGGTTGAAAATCGAGGCAAAGGCATGATGGAGGGGACAACTTGAGTCCCCTCTGGGTACATGAAAACTGCTCCCTGTCCCTTGCTTTGTCATTTCCCATTCCTCCTTAAATGTCCTGGGACACTATCTAGGTCACAGACAGTCTTTCGTCCAGAAAATCAGTGCACATAAGCTCCCAGAGGTGGGTCTTCCTCCCATCTATGCCCCAAAGCACTCACATCTTCCAGGCTCTGGGTTCCTGAGCCCTTGGACCCTTCCTGTCCTCCTGACAGCAGAGCTGTCCAGGTAACTCTCAGTCCCGCATGATCCCAAGGGTTTGGTGTAGGGACAGGGCTGGGGAGCATGGCAGCATTGGAGGGACTCCAGCTCTTTCAGGGGGCAAAGCTTCCAGCACAACCTCCAGCTGCTCAGGGGTCACACCACGGTGGTAGCCGCTCACCTCCCCCTGTGCCCACCAAAGTGGCACGCTAAGGGTGCAAAACGAGCCGCGGGGATGGGAATGGGGATGGGAACGGGGATGGTGGGGCTGCAGAGCCAGACTGACGGGCTGAGAGAAACCACGACCCGCAGGAACCACGCCGGGGAGGGTGCACGGGGACCCCGCGGGGCAGAGCGAGCCAGGCGACCCCTGAGAGGGGCAGGAGGGCTCGTGGGGACGAAGGGGATCGAGCTTCCCCACCCCCGCAGCAGCGCGGAGCGGGAGCGCGGCTGCGGGCGTGCGCGGGGGCGCGCCCACCGGGAATGCCGCAGTCCCGAGCCGGGCTGTTGGGGAGGGGGGACCACCGGCACGGCTGCGAAAACCTGAGCGCGTCCCCCTCTCCACCCCCGAGCGTCCCCCGGGCGAGGGGCGAGGTGCCCCGCGGTGCCACCCGCGACCCTCCCGGCGGTGCGTCCCGCTCCCGGGAGCTGATGCCAGCAGCGCATCCCAGCAGCGCATCCCAGCCGCGGATCCCGGCGCGGTGCGGGGCGGTGCGGTGCCTACCTGCGGGCGCTGTCCGGTGCTGCCCGCTGCCTGCGGGGCTGCCGGCGCTGTCCGGGGCTGCCCGGCGGGGCTGTGGGCGCGCCGCTCCCGCAGTCTGGGCAGGGCTGGGCGGGCGGACCCAGCGAATGGGGACCGGGAGGCGTCACTGAGGCTCGGCCCCCGGCCCTGCGGAGGGGGGCGGTGCGGGGGGGGCCCTGCCTCTGCGGGACTCAGACCTCCCCCGCCCCGCAGCAGGGGCGCGCAGTGATGCGGAGGGTCCCATTCGCCCCCCCTGCTCCCCCCAACCCGCCTTATCTTCCACAGAAAGGGCGACACATCCCCATTGCCATGGGAACATCGTCTGGAGAAGGGCTGCCAACCCTCATCCTTCCCGGCAGCGTGGGAGGTGTTTTGCTGTGAAAGGCTGGGAAGGAGGAAGAAGAGCTTGGCGTGGGCTTTGCTGAGGAGGGGGGCAATGCCATCCCCCCTCCCCGAGTGAGTTGAGCTCAGGTCCCCAGGAAGGCCAGTCTGCACCAAGTCACCTAAGACCTGCGTGACACAGGTCTCCTCCAAAATGGTGGTGGGAACAGCAGGACACACGGCTGGATCACAGAGTCAGTTAGGCTGGGAAAGACCTTTAAGAGCATCTAATCCGACTGTTATCCCAGCACTGCCAAGGCCACCACTAACCCATGTCCCCAAGTGCCACATCCGCAGCTCTGTCTGTGATGCCACTTGGCCACAAATGATCAGTTTTAGGTCTGGGGCTGGTGGCAGTGAGGACACAGCAAGGGTTTGCTCCCCACAGGCTCCTGTCAGCACATGGTTGGGAAGGGGATAAGCAGAGCTGCTTCTGCACAGGCAAAATGCCTTTGGATCCAGGAAGCAGTCTGGGAAGAGACCTCGTCCCTGCTCTCAGGGAAGGGTGAAGACGACAAGAGAGGGAGCTGTTCTGCCTGGGAGTTTGGGTCCCAAGACATCCCAGGAAGACACAGAGGGGCTCAGGATGGGCTGTCCTGGCCTCACCTCCTCCCACACCCCCAGCTGGGCTCTGCACGAAGGGCTGACACTGTGAAAGGGGATATGAAAAGTCATATTCTGCTCCAGCAGAATCTGATCCCAGGTGACACCCGAGTGCTGAGGTTTTGCAAGCTGGCTGTGCAGGAGGGGGTTGCTAGTTCTACAAAAGCTTGGCTCTGGCTGCACCTGGAGTGGCCCAGATGGGGATGGAACCCCAAGCTAGCCAGGGAGGCCTGTGATGCCCTGGGAGTGTGCAGCAGGGTTCCAGTGTGCTGCACTGAGGAGGGAAAAGGCCTGGCCCTGTCTGTTGTGGCAGCTGGGTGTCAAGAGGTGCCGTGTATCAGCGTGGCAGCACAGGGACACGCCACACTGGTGGCCCAGGATGGCCCAGACTGGTGGGGCTGGCTGCGGACGTGATTAAAGGTCTGGCAAACTGACACAGAGAGATAAAAAGACTGGAAGCAGATGGATGCAAGGCAAGGAGACAGACACAAGAGGCATGTTGCAGTGTTGTCAGAGGGGAAAAACTCTAAGCACAAGGTCTGTATCCAAACACTGCGGTGATGTGGGGCAGCACATGTAACCACTCACACACACACACACACACACACACACACACACACACACACACACAGGGGTCCTTTTTACACCTAGCCTCAGATCTCCTCCACACCCCCACCCTCACCCCCAGCTATCCCACGGGCAACCAGGGAATTCAAGCTCCAAGGACTGGCTTTCTGGTTTTTTTTTTGCCCAAGTCCCACTGCAAGAGATTTCAGCAGCCTCTCAGGCCCTGGCTGTGGTGCTGTGCAGGCAGGAGTGAGTGTGCAGTTTCTGGGCAGTGCTGGCAGCCAGATGTCCTGCTCAGGCATTTGCAGGAGGCTCCTTGCAGAGCTTCTCCCTCTGGACAATCCTTTTACTGCAGATTGCAGCCTGGCTGCTCTCTGTAAACCAGGGAAAAGCAGTGCCTAAGTCACACCTAATGCAGAGGCCTCCGGGTGGCTGCCAAAGAAAAGGGTGCGGAGTAAAAATCCTAATAATGACAGGCAAATGGAGAGGGGGGCAAGGCAGCATTTGCAGTGTCAGGTGGCAGTCAGAGAGACACGCAGCCAAGAATGAAGAGGGGCAAGGAGGCAGCCGAACAGGCACAATGCAGCACAGCAGTGCAGACACCAGCAGGAGTGGATGCGGCAGGACAGACGGACCAGCAGGGACAGACAGCTCCCCTAGGAGCTCAGATCAGCCAAGCTCTCCTCTCTGGAGAGAAATCCAGGGTGTGTGGGGAGTCCCTGGGGGAGATTCACTGCTGCTGGTGGCCCAGGGACTGTCCCCAGTAGCTGCAGGAGGCAGGTTGGGAGCAGAGGCACTGAGAGGGACCGTGACTCGGGTGTCTGGTGATGCTGCAGCAATTAAAACCTGGCCTTGCCCAAGGACATCCTGCTGCAGGGGACACCCTGATTCTAGGAGAAAGGTAGATGCAACATCCTTCCCCGGGGGGACATCTCTCCTCTGCCCTCAGCCCACCTCAAACACGGGAATTAGAGGGTCTCTTCCTCCTGCTCATGAATCACACTCTGGGTCTTGCTCAAAACATGCCAGCAGGATGCCCACACAGCAACTACTGCTGATTCCTGGGGAGGGGAGATGTCAGGACCCACACAACATGGCCTGGGGGCAGCACTGCTGGGGAGAGACCCCTGACACCCTCCCCGAGGCCATCAGGGCTGGGAGTTACAGGGTGAAAGAGTAAGGGAGCGGGAATCAGTGCTGTTGACCTGGCAGAGATCACAGCCCCAGGAGTGGCTGGTGGTCAGCTCACAGCTCAGCTGCCCCTGCACCCCCTGCTCTGCCCAGGCCCCTGCTGACAGGAGGGATGCAAAGGATTCACTGCACTAAGCCAAACCCAGGCCCTTCCCACCCCATCTTTGAGGGACAAGCAAGGGAGGCTGCAGAGGAGCTTTGCCCTTGATTGGAGGGACAGGATGGCCCCTGGGAGCCCGGTGAGGCCCCACAGATGCTATATGTGGCATGGCCCAGATAAGAAGCCCCTGGGCTTTGTGGCACTGCTGCACAGAACAGGGGTGGAGGAGACTGTGCTCTCCTGCTTCCTGCACGCAGCACGGAGCCATGGAAAACAGGGGCAGGCAGGGCTCCTGCTGCAGCACTGGCCTGGGGTCTGCTGGGCTTCCAGCAGCCTGGCAGAGGAGGCAGCAGGCTGGCACAGAGCCCCAGCTCTGACACAGCACGCAGGGCTGCTCCTCAGTAGCCTTAGGGCTGTGTCCTGTGCACAGACAAGCCCCAGAGGCTGAAGAGCTCAGCCTAACAGTGATCAAGAAGTGCCTGTGAGGAAGCAGTTCCAGCCCTGCCAGAAGGAACATCCCTCCCTCCCGTCCACTCCTCCCCGTTTGCCTGCACACTCTGTCCTGTGGCTGCTCCGTGGCAGAAAGTCCTGGCTCTGTGCTCACCCCCAGGCAGAGTGGGGGTGTTGTGACCTCCTGCCTGTCGTGGGGCCTCACCTTCCAGGGAGGCTTTTCTGGGAGGCTGCCAGCAGTGAGTGTTCACTACAGGTTATCCTGCATCCACACAATAAATCCCTGCTCCACCAGGCACTGCTGCTTTTTCACCTTGCTGGGATCCACCAGGCAAGATCCCAGCAGTGCAGCTCTCCTGCCCAAGCAGAGCAGACTGGTATCCACCTGGAGGAGCGAGTGACCTCTAGCACAAGGCCGGTAAAATCTTCCTGCAAGACACCTGGGAGTCCTTGTGGGATCCAGCCAGGACACTGGGAGCCAACTCAGGCTGGAAGTGGGGGCTGACTGAAGTGCAGAGCCCTTAGTCTGCTCCATCTGCTCCCCAGACTAAGTGGGAAGGGTGCTTGGCTGCCTGCTCCAGCCTCCTCCTCATCGCCTCCCATCGCACCCTGCTTGGCAGAGGCTGGGTTTTTTGGGAGAGCTGCTTCCTGCACCGTGCCCCACAAACCTGATCTCTGCTGAGCTTAGAGCAAGACTCGTCCCTGGGGGAAGGAGAAGCACCTCTGCAGCTGAGCCCGGCAGGTTTGGCAGGTAACACCTCCTAACTCAGAGTCTGCAGATCCATCTCCTTACCAGTGGCCAGAGGGCCTGTGTTCCAGCTCTTTGCAAGGGTGCCACATCCCACAGGCTCTCCAGATGGGAGTTAACATGGACAGAGATCTGGAACTGGGAAAAGATGCCACGTCAGATGGCGAAACTCCCTTTCTCCACTTGTGACACACCACCACCCCTTTTAAAACGGGGAGCACCTGCAGGGGCTGATACTGGGTTGGGCAGCATTAGAAGCCCCTGACGGGCAGCTGATTGCCAGAGCAATTTTAAATCCCTTAGTTTTAGGAAAATTCATCTGTATGGGGAAGGAGAAGCTGCTGGAGGTCTCCTAGGAAGGTGCTGGGCAGAGAAAGGGGTGTGGAGCACGGCCCTGCTTCTGCTCCCCATCCCCAGCCAAGCTCTCTCCTCTCTGTCTCAGGAGAGATGACTAATGCAAGTTACAGAAAACCAAAATAGCTTCCCTGAATTTTCTCTTCCTACCTGCTGGACCTTAAGGAATGGAAAGTGTTTATTAGCATTCCTTATTTATGAAGAAACCAGTAGGCCAGGGTGGTTAACTCTCACCACACAGGGATAGTTCCAGAGAAGAGCCACTGGGAGCAGCTGCCCGCGGGGTCTCCCTGTGCTCCAAGGCAGCCGGGAAGCACCTCACGCTGGAGAGAAGCAGGTTAAATACAGTCTACACCATTTTCATGAGGGGCAGTGGATATTCTGTGGTTCTATGACAGAAAAAAGGCAGTTCTGCCCCTTTCTAGCACCAGACAGAGCTCTGTCCTACGCTGAGGCTGCCAGGAGGCCTGGCTGGCACCCTGGGCGCACACAGAGCATCCCTTGAGCGGCCAGGCAGCTGCTCCCCGCGCTGGGGTTTGTGTCATCGGCTCCAGAGCTCCCTCCTCTCCCCCATTGTCAGAGGGACAATGGGAGCACTCGGTGGGGTGAGCGAGGAAGGGCTTCCCCTGCCCCTCCCGCCCCAGGGACACCCAAGTGCCTGGGAAGAGCTGGAGGCAGCTCTGCCAGAGAACCTCGGAGAACCCACAACTTGTGGCAGAGCTGGAAGCCCCAGTCCCCCATCCCTTCTGCCGTCTCCTTCAGGGACATCAAGCGGGTCACTTCATAGCCCTGTGAAGCAGTTTCGCCACAGAAAAACACATCCTAAGAAATTGCTTCCTTTTTTTTTTTTTTTTTAATATTCTTTTTCAGTCTGGGTCAACCCTCTGACTTGGAATACTAGCCCAGGAGAGATGGTGGATAAAGGCAGCACTGACAGAAAGAAGCACTGAGCTTCAGTAAGGTGAAGCATAAAGCATGCTAGAAAAAAAGATAGAAATTAAAGGGAGGGGGGGTGTAAAAAAAATCGGGATTGTAGCAGTGAGAAGTTACCCAGGCACCCAAAGAACTGTTCTGGTGCAACACACTACCAGCACCATTACTGGAGGCCCTCCAGCAAATACAGTGCAATAATTCAATTTATGCTGTAGTAGAGAGTGTTTCCAACACTGGTGCATCAAATGCTTGAAAACGTAGCTGTTTCACCCCATCACCAGCATTTACCCACAAAGATAAACCATACCTGCAGTTTGGTTTGGGTGGTGGAAAGAGGGTCCCCTTCCCTGCCACAACTGTGCAACCTATTACATATTATTTTTCAGCTGGTATCAATCGCTTATTATTTATTACTTGTTTTTATTATCTACAGTATCTAAACTCAACAACTGGAGGCCCTGCCACTTCCAGCAAGTTTTAAAAGTTTGGGCAAGAAGCACAACACAGCCCAATCACAGCTGCAGACCTCCTTTCTGGTGCTGAGGGACTCATGGCAGAACAGCTGGGGAAGTGCTGACTGTGCCCTGTGCCAACACCCCAAATAAATAAGCAAAGGCAACACTTATCTAATAAATCTCTTAAAGCCCTTATTGCAAAAAGCAAATGCCTCCTCGCCTGCGTTCGCTGGAAGAAATCACTCCCTGTGGCTCGGAGAAGGTGAGCACGTTCCAAAGGAGAAGCTGCACAGCACGTGGTGGAGCATCCGTGCCTAAAGGGGTTTGGAATCCTCGATCCCAGCCAACTTACTGCCCTTTTCACTGCAGATAAGTCACATGGGTTTATCAGTAAACTCAATCCCCCCTCCCCCCAAAAACAACCAAACGAAAAAAACCCCTGAAGAGCAAGTTATATGCTTGGAAAAATGGAATATTCTGTTGGTGCAGTAAATCAGAGGCAGGGATAGAAAGACGGGCAAAAGGAGAAAGGCAGGGAAAGAATGAGATGAAAAACATGGACTGTCAGAGGAAAACATTGCAATTATAATCATGCATCCACACAGGCACAGGGGAAGGCTCTACTTACATGTAAACACCCACTTAATAAAACAGGGATTTATTAAGCATCACGAACAACAAAACCTGCTGTTTTACTCCAAGAATAGTGAACAAGCAGTAGGAACCAATTTCCACGCCATTCCTGTCTGTGCCGGCAGGCCAGGGCTGCCTTTCTGGAAACGTGCTACAAATAAATCACAGAAAGCTCCATTCAAACGAAGCAAAGAGCCGTAAATAGGAATTAAGCGAGCACGGGCTTTTCCCCCCGTTCCTCCCGGGAGGACGCCGGGGTCGCTGTGGCGGGTGCGGGGGGCGCTGGGGCTGGCGGTGCCGCTGGGCAGCACGAGAGGGCAGCATCGCCCTTCGCTGGGCAGGTGGGCACAGGTGAGGGGCTGAGCCCACGGGTGAACAGAAGCCATCCTACAGCCCGGCAGCCCCGGGATTCGTCTTGATTTTTAATTTTGATTTATTTTAAATGTATTTTTATTTAATTTATATTATGTTATATATATTATTTATATTTATTTAATTTTAGTGTCTTTGAAAATTTTATTTATTTATTAATTTTTGTTTACGTTTCTTTCTGTCATTTTTATTTTCTTATTTATTTTTGTTTACATATTATGTAATTTTTATTTTTATTTATTTATTCATAATTTTTAAATTAAATTTTTAATTTTTATTTCTAATATTTTATTTTCTTACTT
>VZRE01001179.1:46224-84735 GCA_013396775.1 Cephalopterus ornatus
TTTTATTTATTTTAATTTAATTTATTTCTAAAATTTGTTTCTAATTTTATTTAACATCTTTTATTTACTTTTTAAAAATATTTTTATTTTCCTACGTATTTTTTACATATATTTTAGTAACTTTGATTAATTTAAAAATTTTACTTATTTCCGTTTTTATTTGAATCCAATTTTTATTTTCTATTTCCATTTTAAATTTTTGCTTTATTTTTATTTCTATTTACTTCAAAACCTCAAAATCATTTTTAACATTTTGGGGTTCGTTTGCCTCTACTGATTTTTATCATTTTTAATTTTTTTATTTATTATTTTGTACTTGAAAAACCTTTATCTTGCGAAGGAAGTGGAGCCCTTTCAGAGCCTCTTGATGGGGAGCACTCACCGGTGTCACAGCACCGAGCTCTTGGGTCCAGCCCCTCGGTGTTCCCTGTGCCCTCCCTGGGACGTCTTCTTCTGCAGCCTTTGCTTCTTCCTTACCATAAACCCTGACGGATTTAACTTCTAGCTACTCATCCTTTTGACAGTAATGGACCATTAACTAACTAGACATAAAACTGGAAGTGTAAATCCCTCTCCCTTGGGGAATTAGAGAGCAGGTTTAGGATGCGGGCCATGAAATGCAGGAGTTCGTTGAAATCACGAACGGGGCCTGATGAACTCTGTGTGCCTGGCACACCTGAGCTGTGCCAGCTGATGAACACCAGAGCAGGAGCCGGGGCTGGAGCTGCAGAACATTTGCATGTGCCAGGGGAAAACCTTTAGGCTCAGCGTTTGGGCTTGTTTATCCCACTGCCAGGGTCTTTTCCCTGCAAGACGGAGGGGGAGCTAAGGGCTGCTAAGGAATTACCTCCAGATGCTGCTGTGATTGGAAGTTTGGTGTGTTTTCCTCTTCTGAGACAAGGTGAGAAGGGAAGGCCAGAGGGGGAAAGCAGAGGGTCCCTCTGCTCCGGGGGAATGGCCCAGGCTGCTCCCACCAGGGAGGAGGATGAGGTGATGGAACAGCTCTGCAGGTTGGTGGGTGCCAAGTCCAGTTCCCAGCCCTTTCCCTGGGGTCTCCAGTAACATGGCAGGGCTCCACTCTGTGTCCGTGGGAGTGAGTTTGCTGCTGCCCCCCTTCACCAGACCTTGAGATCAGTACCCACTGATTAAAAAAGTTAATTACCTTCCTTTTGCAGGAATGACTCTGCTTTCAAGGTCTCCCAGGCCCTCAATCGCGCATCTCCCTTTGAAAGAAGTTTTGATTGAATTGCAGTGAGTTGCTATTAGAGCCAGGATGGTCAGGTCAGAGGGGGAGGTCTTCAGGGACACAGCTGGGCTCTGCTTGTGGTGAAAGGAGTGGTCCCAAACTCCTCAGGAACAAGCAGCTCCATCAGAGAGAAGGCGGGGGGCGGGAATCAGGTTAAAACTCAGGGCTCTGTATCACTGCACCTCCTGGGAAATGAAGTGCCCAGTGGCCCCTGCACACCTGATCCAGCCTCCCCACCTGTGGATGCTCCAGCATTTCCCTCCTTTCCCTGCAGCCCGTGGCCACAGCCCAGCAGATGAGCTGCCTGTGCCATTCATCACGCCAGCAGCACAAGAACAACTGGAAAAAGTGTCTGGAATTTATCACCGATGGCAGGAGCTTTTGTCCGTAATAAGAAACATTTCCCCCCTCCTCTCTTCCAGTGCTTTCCCCCTTCCCTTCTCTCATTATTATTATTATTAAGAAGCTTAATGCCATATGTCTTGCTGCTTCATAAATAACCCCCGTAATCAAACAGCACTGGGTAAATGGGCAGTCCAGCTTGTGCAATTTGTTTGACAAAATGAATCCAGAAGAATATGAGTCTGTGGAGGAAAGACAAATAGAGCAGCTTGGATGAATGCGTTAACCAAGAGAAAAACGGCTTGGCAGAGCCGTTGGTGCTATTTTTATCCACACAAATGGAGTTTGGGGCTAATTTATTAAAAATATAGCGCGGAACGTGCCAGAATGGTCAGTGTCTCCTGGGATGGAGAGCAAGGAATGTTCTCTGTCTCCTGGGGGCACAGGGGGGCTGTTCACACACAGAGGGAGTGAGGTGCAGCCAGCCTGGAGCGTGCTCAAGCTGCAGGTAGGGCTGGCTCAGCTGCAGACTTCCCTGGACCTGCTGACCAAAGCACCCAGCTGGAACTAGGAGCACCCTGGTCAACCTCGTGCAGCTTTCCCAGGCAGGCGTTTAGTTTATTCCCTATGGATGAGACTTGGGGCATGCCACAGGTTGCCTGCCTGCCGGGCTGAGCCTGGGAGGGCCCTTCAGAAGGATGTGCCTTTGCTCAGAGGTGTCTCTGCAGCCTGGGCACACGGGAGGCTGGGCTGGGCCTGGAGCATCACCTGGGTGGCAGCAAGGGAAGGGAAGGGAAAGTACTCTGGGCTGGTGGTCCTGGCATCCATCCATCCATCCTCAGATCACAGGGAGATCCCACAGAGCTACCTGAGGCTCGGGAGAGCCAGCTGCCAGCTGGGTGTGACCCTGATAAGATCACAGGAGATGTGGGATAGCCAGGGTTCAGAGATCCGTGCCTTCCTGAGCAGCTGGGTGCTGCTGCCTGTACCCTGCTCCAGGTGTACCTGAGTGAGCTTCCTTGGGCAGGGAAAGCTGAGGGATGCCTTTTCCCCCTCCTGCAAGGCTGTGTCTCTTCACCAGTGCTCTCTGCAGTCTCTTCCATGGGAAATCCACCCCAGAAGACAGCGAGAGCTAGCCTGAGCCCGGGAAGTGCTGCAACCTAGCGGAGAAATCTCTTCATCCTGCAGCAGAGCCCTGCCTCTTCCTCACCATCGGGCGGCAGTGCAGGCTCTGGTTCGCGGCAGGGCTGGGATGTGCCCAGAGCGCAGACGAAGGGGAGCATTTTTCATTGATGAGAAATCTCTCGGTACTGCTCCCTGCCTCTCGCCTTTCGCAGACCTGCCCTGTGGCCGCGGCAGCAGAAGGGCTGAATTTTTAATCAAAGCGATGCTTGTGTTTTTAGGTAAGGAGAGGGATTGTGTAGAGGGGGATGTTCCCCTGCCTCCTCACCTCCCTCCTGCCCTCAGAGCGCCTGAGCTGCCTTTGCTCCGACTTTGCAAGCGCAGCGTCGCCCTGCAGGCTCCAAGGGGAGCCGGTGGGATGAGCTCCACACCGGGATGCAGGGTGGAAAAGCAGAGGCTGGTGCTCCCACCAGCCCTTTGCTGGGCCTGAGATGTGTGCTGGAGCGAGAGGCAGGCAAAGCTGCAGTGCAGGTGCCTCACGTGTGGAATTGCACATCCACAGCCAGGGATGCTGGCTCATTAGTCGAGGAAACACCTCTCTTCTATCTGCTTTCCTCCCCCTCCTTCCAAGTGGGAATGCAGCCCCCATCCTTTTTCCCCATTCCCGGTGTGTGCGAGTATTCTTTTTTAAGTGGCAAGCTGAATATTTTAAACAAACACTGCTTAAAATCTATAATTTATGGGCAAAGCTTCAGAAGAGGAGATCAGTCGTGTCTTGGAGCTGAGGGTGTCTCTCCAGCTGCAGCAGCCCTCACTGCTCTGGTTCCAGTCAGCTGGTGCAGCATAAGGGATCAGCCTTGGGCAGGGCAGCTCCAGGCAGCACCCAGAAAATTCCCAGCTCTGAGTGAAGGGAAACTGGATTGTCTCCTCTTGCAGGCGGGAACAACTCCAAGCCCTCCACCAGTGAGAGAACCCTCCTGCTAGTTCTCCTGGGAGCAGCTGGCTGGGCCCCAGGGTCTGGCCCATGGCTGGGCTGTTCCAGCCAGCGCAGCTCTTGGAAATACGCAGGACTGGGAATCTGCAGCCTTCCCTCAGCCCTCCTGGGGCAACATGCTGGCTCCAGTGACAGGTGATACAGCCTTGTGGCACCTCTGCCAGACACTTCTGGTGCCAGGACTGGGACCCCACTGCAGCTCCCACCTTGCTCCTTACCTAAAACCTGAGGGAGCCATGGCACAGATGAGGAGTCCGAGCTGGCACAGGCTGAACTCTCAAAGCTGCCACATCAGACGTGGTGGGAAGCTGAACCAGGATCTGAATTTGAGCTTACAGGTACTGCTGGGCACGGGGAGAGCCCAGATCACTGGGAGAAGCCCCTGCCTCTGCTTCCTCCTCCTCTCTGTGCCCCTGGATGTTCCCCAAGCTGAGCTGCACATGGGAGCATTCCAGGCTTGTTCGTTAATGGGAGTGGAGAGACTTTTGCTTCGATTAATTAATTTGCTGCTCTTCCCCATTTTCAGGACCATCTTTTATTCATGGCCAAGTAGCTCAGACACCGCTGCTTGCTGCCTGCTCAGGATGCTGGCATTAATATTTCATCCCAGAGCCTGCTCGTGCTGAAGAGAGCTCGTGTCCCACGTACCTCTTCCCGCTCTTCTCCTGCCCTGGCCCAGCTCACATTCCTCCCTCCTGGCCCCAGGCTGGGTCTCCCTGTCTCTCCACCAGCTGCACGGCCTCTCCTAGGATCATATTCCCTGGAAATTAAGCGTGGCACACTTGGAGCTGGGGCTTGCAGCTCGCTGTGTTTGTCTCCTGTGGCGCTGGCTGATCAGCCCCGTGTGGAGAGTGCTGTGATCACTGCGGCCACAACGGGTTCTGGGAGCAACCTGCTGGGATACAAAGCAGCAGGGGAAGGGGAGTGACTCGTATTCTCCTGTCCTTCTGTCCCCTCCCAGGAAAACAGGATCTAGATTTCAGTTGCCAGAGGAGCGCTTTGGTGCTGTGGCTGCAAGCTTGGAGGAAAGAAGGCTGCTGGAGAAGAAAACCTTGGCTGTACCTGTCAGGAGAGCAGCAGCAATGATGAAACAATGTTCTCCTCCACCTTCTTCACCTCTCTCCTGGCTCCTGCGCATGCACTTTCCAGCATTCCGTAGTTCTGCAGAGCTCCAAGGCCAGGAGCAGCCCTGGCCTGCAGCTCTGAGGCCCCAGCAGTTCTGTGTCTGAATTGAGGGCAGGGCACAGTGCAGCTGTTTGGAGAGGCTCTTCATTTACTGAATGGCAGCTCCATAATCCTCTTCAAATAGAAAGACTGTGGAGTTTCTGTGGAAAGCCTTTGCTTTCAGGCAGGTGGAACAAAGGGGATACCTCCTTGCTGCATGTAGGAGTTTCTGGATTTTGCTTGGGCTTTGTTCTTTGATTATTTGTTCTCTGCTTTGTCACTGGGGCTAGTGGATGTGACACATTCTCCCTTAATGAAGAGCTTGTTCTGGCTTGTTCTTGTTCATGGGACGGGAGGAGAGGCCTCAAAGGGCACAATCTGTGCCCTTTCCTCTTCATCCCAGAGATGCCAGAGCCAGTTCTCTCAGCAGAACCAATTCCTGGTACATCTTCCATCTCTTGAAGAACAAGACAGCACAGCAGCTCATGAGCTGCCCGGCCCCAGAGGCTGCAGAGCTGAAGTGCTTCAGGAGCCACCAGACCAAAGCACCATTTCAAAAGAGGTCCCTGGGTCGGGGGTGGGAAAATGTGTGTCTGCTCCTAACAGATGTTTCTGGAAAGACTAGATGTGGCTGCTGGAGAGCCCCAGTCCCCACGCATAGAGGGGATTTGGGAGCAGAGGGTGGGATGTGTTGGGGAGCACGTGCACGTGCGTGTGCCCCCAGACATGTGCTTAGGGACGTGCTCAATTAAAGGCACTGTGACTGCAGGTTGCAGGATGTGGAGGCTGCGAGTGGCAGAATCTCCACAGCCTCATTAAGCCCTCGTGTCCAAATTAAAATGTCAGATTTGCATATCAGTTCTCTGTGTTTTCAGGCCCGTTATGCAGCGGCAGCTGCCGGGAGTCAGGCAGCCCTTGTGCCCGCAGCCCCTGGAAAGAGATGGGAGAACAAGCAGGAGGAATGAGGTCACTGCAAAGCCTGCACCTCTGTCCTGCACAGCTGTGCCACATGTCACATCCCCGATGGGCCAGATGCTGAAGGATGCTCAACATCCTTAGAAGGTCAAACTCAGTAGGCAGAAAAGCCTCCTGGCTAACTCTGAGACACAGCAGTGACAGGGCCTACACGACAGGAGACACCCGGGAGGCAGAGCAGGCTCTGAGTCAGCCGTCTGCAGAGGAGGATTTGTCAATGGCTGGGCTGGTTTTCACCAGCTCCACAGCTGGTGGCAGTTTCTGCACTTCATTCCAGAAGCATCTTGTGTGGCTGACATGCTGGTCCCTGGAGGGAAGCCAGGGGAGGAGACCTCTCCTTTCTCACTGGGGGTCGGTGCCTGTGGACCTTATCCAAGCACTCTTTGCACTGCAGCCCTGTTGTCCCAGGAGGAAAAGGGGGCCAGCGTCAGTGAAGAGCGTGCAGGCCTAGGGCTGAGGGACTGAAGGGTCTGAAGCATCTTCTCTGAACACCTTCCCAATTCCTGCCTGCCTGTGAGTCCAGGCTGTGAGTGCAGCTCACAGCTCAGCACCTCGGAGTGGGCTCCAGGCAGGAAAGGACGGTGTAATCCCAGGGGAGTCGCTCCTGATTTACAGGACTATGAAGAGAAAGGATGCAGCCCTGATTAAACCTTGTTGTGAGTCCTAGGAGGGGCAAAGTGATGAAGGGCTGGGATAAAACTCTGAGATCTGCCACAGACTCCCTGTGTATCAGTTGTATAATTCCTCCTGGTCCCAATTCTCCCACCCATAAAAGCCTCCTGCCTCGGCTATGGGGGATGCAAACCTTTCAGGGCTGAGGCTGCTCCTGCCAACCATCCCAGCATCCAGGAGAGAAACAGAGTTCCATGTGGTGCTTCAGACCTGATCCTGGGTTGGCAAAACTGCCCATGGAGCAAAGCTCCCATTTCCCTTCCAACTCTCCAGCTGTGAGATGACATCCAGCTCCCTCAGCCGTGATGGTGTTAATCCCAACAGCCTCTGTGCTCTCCAGGCGTTCCTGGGTGCATTCTCTTCCCTGACTGGAGGGACAATAGAGGCTGAAGTGCTTGCTGAGCAGTGGAGGAGAGCACTCTTCGTGGCATAATGGAAGGAGTGAGCCTGAGGCTTCCACAGGCAGAAGAGCAAGCCCTGAAGGACAGCTGAGGTCATGGGGCTCCAAACAGGAGCAGCACTGAGTTTTTATGTGCCCACCCTTTTGTGTTTGGCTCTATTCATGCTGGCAAGGAAACTGCTTCCTCCATATCCATCTCTCTGTCAGAAAATCCTTAGCCTCTGGATAGATTTACTCTGCAGTCTGCGATCTGTTTATCACCAGGCCTGTCCAGTGGGAGGAGGTGAATGAGTCTGGAGGGCTTTATTGGCAGGACAGTGCTCTGGAGAGGAGGCTGCTTGGCTTGTTATCGATGGGATCCTTCACAGGCAGAGACAGCCTCGAGGATAAGGAGCGGTGGGTAGCCCACGATTCCAAACTTGGCTACAGGCTTGACCCTAAGGCCTGCCACTGCCCCTCCTCCCTGTACCCGTGGGCAAATCCCTGGTATCCACTTCTACTTCTGTAAGAGCTGCATGGATGGTGACGCAGGAGTCTCCTCTTCCCTTGTTTTTCAGGCCCAGAGCTATTTGACTACCCATAAATAAGCAGCCAGGTAGGTTGTGAAAAGGACACCACCACAGAGTGCTTGCTCAGCCTCTGCTTTCTGTCACTGCAATGACGGTGCAGACAAATCCTTGGCTCCCGTGGCAGGATCCCCCAGGGGCAGTTGTTAGTGCAGCTTTCCCAGCTCTTCCACTGAGCTGTCTCTGCCTGCTGCACTCATATAATCAGGAGCTGTAAAAACCACTGACAAGTCCATAGACCAGAATGGAGATTACATGCAACATTAAAATTAAAAATGGGCCGGACTCACCAAGTTGTCTTCATTAGGCAGTTGTGTTTTATTTGTAGCTTTTACTGCCAAATAAATAATCTTTCAGGTGAGTTAGTTAAGCTGCCCTGAGGAGCAAGAGAAGATGGGTGAGGAGAGGCAGGTCTGCACGGCCACTGGGATTCCTGCCACAAATCAGCCAGCCTGGAAACTGCAGAGTTCCATCCTGGTGTAAAAGGAGGATGGAAACCTCACAAACCCTCCAACACTCAATGCAAAGTGACACCAAACAGTCCCCTCCCCTGAGCCAGTGCAGAGCTGGCTTCAGTGCAGAGTGAATTCAGACATTTGAGGCTCTGCCTCCCTCACAGCCACTCTCTGTCTTCTGCATTCACTTGCTTCCTCAGGTTTTTTCCTCTCCTTCTCTGCCAGAACCCTGGCTTTAGGAATGCTCCCAGGGAAAGCATTAAGAGAAGGCAGCGCTATGGATACTTAAGGGCAGCATTAAACATTTGTGCCTCAGCATATTCCATAACTTCCATGGAGAAAGCACCCTGACAATGCCCCCACCGGGGTGCCAGTGCTTGAGGAATGTGCTCCACCAGCAGCTTGGTTTGACTTTGCATCATCAGAACCAGATGAGGTCTTGCCTTTGCTTTTTTGTTTTCTCTTTGCGCTTCCAGACTCTTCCAAACCACAGGCTTGAAAGGAGTGACACTTGTTCCCCCAGGGATCAGAAGGTCTCATGCAAACCACTGCAAAATCGCAGGAGTGATGCTGCTGATGTTGCAGGCGGAGGAGAGTGGGGGGAAAGGTGCTAAAATTCTCACTTGCTCCTCCTGCCGGGTCTAGGCTGGGGCTCTGTCTCCTTGATGACTCCTCGACTCCCTGACACACCTGGTCCAGAACCATGGTTGACTCCGAAATTCAGCCCTCCCACTCCTGTGACCGGCAGGCAGCGTCAGAAAAGCTCCTCGGGACTAATGAGGGAAGATGAGATACACTAGGTAAGGTCAGGTATCCTCTGATTATCTACTTCCTCATCAGAAAACTGCTTTAATGAAACTGAAATTCTCGGAGGAAACGCTTTCACAAATAAGTCAATTTTTCTACAAGAAACACGATAACAAATATATCTGTGGGAAAGAAGGAAAGGTACTGGTGAATCATCCCATTTCAAGGCTTTCAAAATGGGAAAAAATTGCTACTTTACATTAAATGATACCATTTTGTTCAGAAATGAAAGTTAACTTGATACTACCCAAAAGAAATCACAAAGGCTGAGCTTGTATGAGTGCAGATAGTGAAGAAGCCCTTGTCCTCCTCCTGCTCAAGGAGTCCAGACTGAGCTCCAGCTGAATCAACTTCATCCTTTTAATACAAAACAGGTCTTTTTCCAACCACCCTCTGACTTCTAAATACCCTTCAGTGCAAAGCCAGAGCTGTGGGCAGGCACATCCCACAGTTTGCAAATTACTCCAGACAGCAGCTTGAAAAATAAACGGTGTGGGAAGTGGGGCCTGAGTTGGGAGACACCTGGTAATCTGTCCCCACCAGTTTGGGGACCCTTCCCTCGGTGTGTGACAAGGCTCTGCTCATACGGACACCTTTGGGTAGGTGGAGTCCCCGTCCCTGGAGGTGCCCAAGGAAGGCCTGGACGTGTCACTCAGTGCTCTGGGCTGGGGGACAAGGCGGGGACGGGGCACAGGTTGGACTGGATGATCTTGGAGAGCTTTTCCAACCTCAGCGATTTTCTGCTCAGATTTGGGTGCTGCTTGGCCCCGGTGCAGATGTTTTGGCCTCGGTAGTTTTGCCATTTAGGTTTCTCTGCGCCTCTCATCTTTCTACCCGGGAAAAAAAGAGGGAGAAAAGCAACTCCTGACCCTCTGTCCAAAGCACTCGTGAAGCCGGCGAGGGAGGCCCCGCACATCAGCAGGAGAGGTGGGGATGGGGATGGCTTCAGCGGCGCAGATCTTAGACAGCAACAAATTCTCATTGCTGGGCTCCTTCTGTGTGACAGACAGCAGGGCAGAGCCCGTGGCCCGGCCGTGTCCCCTCCGCTGCTGCAAACACGAGGGGGGAACTCCCCATCCCTCAGCGGGGGGATTGCTGGGAGCCCTGCTGCTCCCCGGGGGGAGGCAGCGGGAGAATGCTCCCGCGTCGTGCCCGCGTGTGTTTTTCCCCGGCGAAGTTAAAATAAACTCAATTAAAATCAAATCTCTCTTTGGCTCAGCTGCGCAGCCGCGCCCGGGCAAGCCCCGTCACCCCGAGACTCTGGAGGGGGCACAGCGCGAATGGCTGTTCTCCTCCCCAGCTGTGCTCCGAAGGAGGAGGGCTCTCGCTCGCACACAGCGTCCCGTCGTGAGGGGATTTAATTAGCTGTGGTTTGTTCTCTCAGCAGACGCAAACGAGGTTTTAATTTTCTGTGTACGGTCGCGAGGCGGCTCTTTGCTCCTCGCATCGGGAGCTCTCCCAAGGCCTCCCACGTCAGGAGCTGCCTCCAAGAGGATGCAGAGGGCCAGGCAAAACTGGGATGATAATCCAGAAGTGGCAGGATCGGCTGCAGCCTTAATACAGTCTGCTTTTTTTTCTCTTTTGCCGCAAACACGTAACCCCTCCTAGGAAATATCCTGGCTGCAGAATACTGGGCATTGAGTGACTTAGGAAAACTTCTCCTCAGAAGTGCTGCCGAAATGACGCAAGATTCCCACGATCACACACCGTGAGAGGAAGGAATCCACGGTAGAAAACCACACAGACCCCCCTCTCAGGTCAGCAAAGCTGTTGGAAGTGAGGATGGAGGTGCTCAGACGGGAGAAATTCTTCTGGAGATTGGTCAGTTGGCTTCATCCAGCCTGAGAACCAGTCAGCACTGTTGGAAGAAGCCTGCAAAAGACAGTCAAGAAACACGGAGGGTTAGACACATCCACAAAATAGCTCTGAGGGATTACTTTTCTTCTTTTCTCTGCCTGTTTTCTACCTTTGACACCGTTCTTTGCACTTGCTGTCTCCAGCAGAAAGCCCCAAATCCCTCTTCCTCCAGCAAAAAGAGTGTGTAGATGCTGAGAGGCCTGGGGAGCAAAACTAAGCTTCTCTAAACCTTTCCAGAGCCTCATTTCCTTCTGCACCTCATCGTCTCTCTCCTCTCTTCAAGCACCAAGAAGCAAAATGGCATTTGCTTTCTTACTTAATGTCAATATTTGCTTTTCTTTGGAACTGTCTGTTTAATAACAATTCCTGGGCACAGAGGAGAGGTGAGGCCTCTGTGAGCTCAGACCCAGCACTCACTTTGCTTCACTTTCCCTGGAAGGTGTTCTCCTGGGGTTGGAGCAGCAAAGGGAAAATTCCTGGCCTCCAGGATCCTCCTCCACAGAGTTCGGTGGGATGTCAACGCATCCAGTCGTTACTCCTGGATGTTTTCCTCCGCTCCCTTCCCTCTGTGATGAATGCTGTCTGCGAGACAGGCAGCTGCAGAGGGAGATGCAATTTTTCTCCGCTTGCCAGCCATCAATCTGCTGAACAATACCCTGCTAATGAAATGGCAATGTTATCACAGCCTGTCACCAGCAGTAATGGGGCGACCCATTACGAGCTCAGACCAGACAGAGGCGAAGGAAGAGAGGCTCCAGAGCTTGTCTTCAGGGTGTGATTCCTCGTAAAGGCTTCTGACAAACTCTGGGCAGCCCTCAGTGCAGGACCAAGAGCCCCCAGCCAAGGTTTGCTGGCCATCTCTCCCCTCTTCGCAAGGACAGAAGTGTCCTCACATGAACGGCCGCTGTCCTTGAAGACCACACTTCATTTTCATCTGAATTCCCCACGTGGACGCCTGTTGTCACCCACCACTCCTTCTCCTGCCTCCTTTGGGAACTGCCATCACCGAGTCCTTGATGCTTCTTCCTTTGAAAACCAAGTGGTTTCTAAGTGGATAAACCATTCCCTGAGCTGTTGCTGTTCCATCCCCTGCTTTCCCCCACTGGGAACTCTTTAGTTTAGGCAGCAAAGAGCTCACTGAATGGTACTTTGTCCCTGAGGCATGTCCCTTTGTCCCTTCTCTCCATGATCTCAGTGAATCCCAAGGCATAAAGCATGAGCTAAGCAGTGCTTTGTCCACTGAGAAGCCTTCCTGCTTTGCAATGGCTTGTTTTTGTGCTGAGTGTTTCAGTGCAGCCTTGGTGATGTTCTTCATTGCGAGGACACCCGTGGAACCTGCAGGAGGAATTCATCGAAGCAGAGGCGTTGGATCTTGGGGCAGACCTTCCTTTCATGGTGAAGAACTTCCAGTTAAAACCGAACCCTTGGATGTGTGAAAAGACGAAAGGAGCAACCTGGGGGAAACGAGAGATGAGGGGAAGTTACCAAAAGGACAATCTTTCCCTTAGCCAGAACTCAGGGCTGCCTCCAGACAGGAAAAATGAGCTACTCTAAAAGTCGCATCCTGCTCTGGATTATGCTGAGGAAATTACAGGTTGTCCGTGGTTCCTGTGCAGGATCAGCAGGAGAAACTCCGGTGTCTGCCTGGGTGAACACTGAGGAAGTTGGGAACACCTCCAGCTGTGAGAAGTGCTAGAAATACAAGTGCTTATGTGCACATTCTACTGTGTGTATCAGGCACAAGTCAAAGTGCTGGGAGTGTCAGGGGATGCAGAAGTCGAAAAACTAGTGCAAATCTCAGTGCATCCAAGGTCCCAGGATTTCTGTAACAGGTGGATGCAGCCTAATTGCTTCATCCTTCAGGAATCATGGTTTACATGACTGCTCCCATTCTAGGTCTTGGCTGGAAAAATGGTTCTTTTTTAGTAATAATTGTCACTGAACACTGAAAAACAACCATGAGAAATGACCAGAATGTAGCCTCTTGAGAGCGCTGTAAAAAAATTTCGTTGTTTATTTACTTTAGGAAAAAAAGAAAAATCAAAGAGAAGAGAGAGAAATCCAAGGCTCTGCAATGAGAGAAAAATGCAATTTACTTTTTAAAGCTCTTTCTGATTTTAAAGTGATATACAGAAAAATATAAATGGTCCTAGAAGGCTTCACCAAATAACAGAGAGAAGAGAAAATAACTACATGGAAGGGCAGTATATTGAGGGTCATATCTGCCTTCATCTCCCGTAAAACAATATTTGCTGCAAGAAAAGCATGGGTATTTTAGTTATTTATCGTCCTTGTCAGCTACAAAATATTAAGGGAGTAAAAAAATTATGGTTTATCCTGGATGTGGTCCAGTGGCCAAGAGAACGAGACTGCCCAGGAGCATCACCCTTGAATGCACAAGCAAGGAGGGACAAGGAGAGCAGGGAGAGCCTCCTTTCCTCAACTTGAAGCTGGCCCAGGGAGTGCAAGGAAGAAAAGGTCTTGCAGAACAGGTCGAGTGTCAGACAGCACCTGCTGGGAGAGGCCTGGGCTCCTTCAGGCACTATCACACCACAGAGACACAGTAATAATCAGGATTTGAGCACCAGGAACCCATCGCCTTTTTGAGATGGGGTGATGCCAGCTCTTCCTCATCCCGGTTTTTGGACTGAGCGTTCGCAGTCTCTCTCAGCGCAGCCCACAAATCATCTTGCCCCTCTTATGTGTCCTCTCCAGCTGGTGTTTGTCGTTAACACATTTTATTAGTCTTTGTTCCCCACCCCCAGTAAAGGCAAAAAACCCGAAGTCTTTATAAAATGCCAGAACACACGCTGAAGAACAGAAGAACAAATTGTTCCGGAGTTCATCAAACAAACACACTTCTCCTCCTGGTCTTCGGGTGGAAACCAATTCCCCTCCTGGAACCTAAACCTGGAGGTTTGCTTTGACCGACAGCTGGAGGTCGAGTCTGAACCCTCTCGTTTCGGGGCTCAAATGGGAACTGGCCCCATTTTCTGCCCGTGAGGAGGGTGATGGGGGAACTCTGTGGCTGGAGGAAGCAGCTCCCAGGCCCAGAGCCAGCACCTGCCACAGGGCCAGATGTGCCTCCTGCCACAGGGCCAGATGTGCCTCCTGCCACCAGCGCGGGTTGGTGGCACTTGCAGGACGTGTAATTGCAGTGCCCCGTGATGTGGGTGCATTACCAGCCCAGCGTGATAATGAACCTTTTAGCTTTTAGAGAGAGAGAGAGGGAGAGAGAAAGAAAGAGGATGAATGAGCTGGGAAAGAGAGAATGACTGCGGATTCAGTTAGTTAATAAAGGGATTGCAGAAAGCAAGGTGAAGAGACAGTGGTAATTTTATGCACTGCCAGTCAGGCCCATTTGTCCTGGGAGCAGCTCCAATTTCTCTCTGAGCTGTTCTTTTTTCTTTAGAAATGGAGCTGTGAAAGAGAAAGAGGGGAAAAAAAAAAAACACCCTGATTAAAATCAGCACCCAAAGTGACAAGGAAAAAAGCCATTTTAATCTCTGCATCCAGAGATGTATCTTCTCCCAAATAAGCGAAACAAAGGGGAATTTAGAATGTTGGCCACTCATACAGAACACAGGCTGAAATCATGCAGACTGTGATGGCACACTTGTCATATCCCAGCCCTAACCACAACAGAAAGCCAAATTTCATCTTCACAACCATCAATTCCCACTCATACACGAATCTCTCCAGTCCGCCCTCATCCACTCCCCATTCATTCATGACCAGTTAAGAGCAAGCCTCCCTTAAAACCCTAATTAGCGCTGTAAGTTTGATGCTTTCTCTCTACAACTGCTTCAGATCTTCCTCCTGTTATTAAATATTCTTAATCCTGCATCATAACTCCTAAGCCTTTAGCTCAGGCCACAGGAAAAGACAGAATTGCCAGCACCACACACTGGGCATTTATTGTTTTTAAACTCGCCTTTTGTCAGATCCCTGAGCATCAAGGGGGAGTGAAATGTACCTGTTGCACGGAACTTCAACTTCTGATTGAGGAAAAATGAAGTTATTTGGGGAAGACAGCTGGGAAGAGCATTCCTGTGCTTAAAAGCAGGCATGGATTTTGCCCTGCAGTCAAAGGGAGCTCATGAAAAGGCTGGTTATGCTTTAAGACCACAGGATGGGGCCATAAATAGGAAAGTGTAAGTATTAAACTCTAGCTGAGCGGTGTTTGGAAGGGGATGGATGGCACAGTTTTGCAGCAGGTCCCTGGGCAGGTGGCTGTGTTTGCCTATAAATTCTACTTCACTGCGAGCTGCAAGTAAGTCCAGTGTCAGGGCTCCTGAGCAGTTTGTGCACACACAGGTCGTGTTTTTGCCCTCGACAGAGATGCCCTGACCAGCCGTGGTACAAGGATGATGGCACTGAGCACGTGGATCACGGTCTGTGTGTCTGTATGCAGCTGGAACCTGCTAATAAAGGAGTATTTCTGCTGCAGGAGTCAACTGCCCTGTTTTATCCTGCCCTGTCCACGCACAGGTTGGGCACCGGGCAGTGTGGATGTCAGCTGAGGCAGTAAACCAGAGCACTCAGGGCTGTTAGAGAAGCTTTCAGGGCTTGTCTCCAAGGGAACAAAGTGGAAGGTCCAGGGGCAAAGCCAGTGCATTTCTTAAAGAGGATTTAATCTGATGGGAGTTACCCCTAAGCACAGGGTCTTGCCCAAAAGGCTGAGAGTGTTCACAAGTCTGTTTAACCCCTTTTGACTTCCCTGCCTTTAACTGAATGAGCACAACCACCTGGTTCTGCTCCTGATTACTTGAGTGGAAGAAGTTGTGTGGGTTTTGTTTCTCTTAAGGGAGTCACCAACAATGTGTGCCCTTTCCTCAGGGTGCCCAGAGGATATAAACCCCTCACCAGCAAGCCCAGGGCTTTTCTTTTTGCATTGATACCCTTGGAGATGGGATATGTGGCACCTGGGGAGTGCAGGGCAGCAGCCTTGCTGGGTTTTGTCATCCAGGAGGATGCTGTGGATGTTAATGTGAGGAGCAGTAAAATAAGGGGGGTTGTTTGATGCAGTTCAGGCTCGAGGGGGGCTTTGAGTCCCATCTGTCCTGCTCTTTTATTAGCAGTGGTCTTCTTGGGTTGAGGCTGTAGCTCAGTTCTGGCACGGAGGCCCGGTGATCACGTTACAGGGAGTTATCAGGTGGTTGCACCTGGTTTAGAGAGCTCCAAGAAGGCACAGGGGTGAAAAAGGGAAGGCAAAGCACCGGTGGTTTATGAAATTAAAAAGTTCATGAGTGCCAAATCCACATGCTAGAGAGGAACTGAGGAATGGAAGAGGTCTCAGCAACATCTTATCAGGAGGTAGGACAAGGAAATTGGAGCTGAAAGCACTGGAGTGCCTGATTTGCTATCTCTCCTCTGCACCTTGGCTGTAAGTTCTGCCTTTAGGGGTTTGTTAGTCAACTTGGGGAGGAATATTTTATATGTATTCAGTGGGTTCTGCTTGCGGAGGCCTTAGTATGCACAAGGCAGAAAACCTGTCTGGAGAGATGAGATCGAGTGTCCCTTGTACCCCACAACAAACACGGACAGAAGAGGGAAAAGGACGAAAAATTGCGCCATGGGCTCCGGGCGGTTTTTTGGAGGTGGACTGCAAGTTCTGTCCTGCACTTCCCCTGCTGTTCCTGCAAACACAGCTGGTATTTGCACTGTAAATGTTATTGGGTCGGGCTGCTCCTGGTGAAGGGACCTTGGCTCGTGTGCTGCTGCTGTCTGGGAGTGAGAGAGCTTGTGCAGCGGGGGCAGAGCAGGGTTTTCTTGTGTGAAGTGCACAGACCCGAGAAGGAAGCTGGCAGAATCCGTGGATTGTGATGAGTGCCTGTGGTAGGTCTGGCTGTACCACCTGATCAGGAGAGCAGAGCTCAGCTGCTGTCAGGGCAGAAGACTCCGAGGAGGTCGAAGTCCTTTAAATGTTGCTGCCAGAGAAACCGAGATTTCACTTTCTGTGCTATAAATACCGACTGGTTTCCTGGGTTTACCCTGAGAGCGTGCTGCCAGTTGGATCAGGGAAAGGGGGGGATCAGGTCCTCCTGTGTTTTCAGAGTCTACTGCATCTCTCTACCCTTTCCTCAAAGGAAAAATCTGGAAAACCTCGATAGCAGTGTATTGTCAGATGCTGGTTGCAAGCACGGTGTAGGTCTGGCCCCGTAGCTGCTGGTGCAGGCTGGAGATGCTCAATAATAACATCACGACTCGCTGGCAGTGGCACAACAGGAAATTGGAGTAGTAAAATATTTCCCTCCTCGCTGCATCCCATTTACATGTTTATAATGGAGGTTTTTAAGGCCCTAATGAGAAGGAATGCTCATTGCTGGGAGACGATGATTAAAGCAGAGACAGGCGTGATTGCAGGCAGCAACAAAGGGCTGGTAATTACACCAGAGGAGGCAGGAGGGCAGCGCAGCTGGAGGGGCTGCTGTTGCCACCCTGGGACCGGGGCTGACCTCGTCCCCCTGCTTCTGGCACAGATGTGCTCACCCGCCAGCTCCAGACCTCGTGGAGAAGCAGCTGAGATGCAGCTACGGAAGGACAAAGCGAAGGGGAAAAAAAGCCCCAAACAAACAAAAAAAGTCTCCTTCCAGCTGCAGCCTGCAACGGGAGAGAGCTGAATTGCGCATGGAAAACCTTGCGCTGGGGGAGAGAGCAGAGCTCAGAGCAAGAACAAAGATGCCCAGGAGAGGCAAAAAGAGGGGAAGGGCCCTGGGGACTCGGCCTGTTGGGTGAGGTGGGTCAAGCACCGGGTGCAGATTAAGGGTGCCTATGAATCAGAGGCAGCCTTTGAAGCTCTGCAGAGGATGCTGTGGTTGTTTCATCTCTGCCAGCCAAGTTCTCTCCAAATCCTGCTTTCTGCTGCCTTGCTGGTGGAGCAATGCCCCAGGGAGGTGCCTCCTTGGATGGAAATATCCATCTGCGTTCCCGTGAGAGCGCAGGCCACGGTGGTGCTCCAGAAGAGGTGTTAGAGGACATGTAAACTTGGTGACAGAAGAGAGAGAAAGAGATAAAAAAGAGCAGATAATTCAGCATAACAAAAAGTAGCAGAGAAAAGAGTTAATGGAAGGATGCATAAAAGAACAAATGAAAAAGAAGTCTTTAGCGATTGCATAGGGCCTAATTTAAGCAGAATAATCCTGATATTTTTTCTTTAAATAAATAAATCAGCAGAGCCCAAAGTGTTTGAGTTTTTCCCAGTCAAAGCCTCGGTATCGAACTTTCATCTATTCTTGACAGAGCAATTAAAGGGAGGGATACAGGCTCTGAAATGTAGCCAAAAGGAGTAGACTGAATATTTAATACAGTTCCAGGCTTTGAAAGTCCCAACAAACCAGTGGAATGGGGAAGCTGGTGACAGCTTTATCTTAATAAGGAAAGGGAGGGGGGAAAACCCCTTTATCCCTGCCATCCTTACCAGTATCCCTGCCATCCTTCCTGGCAGGGAAACACAAACTGGGTAGGAAACAGGCACCACCTTTCCAGACTTGTCACCTTCCCAAATTTGTTGGCGAGGGAAGTGAGTTTTCCCACACCTCCTATTCCAGCTTTGGGTGCTGGAGAGGCATAAGTAGCACTTTTGGGGCTCTCTGAGACCTCTTTCAATATTGCTAAAGGAATAAAAAAATACTTTAGGGCTTCTCCCCCACTGCTGAGGGCAATCTCCTGGTCTGCAAGCTCAGAATGTCTCGGAGGGGAGGAGAGCTGGGGAGTTAACATGCAGGTTAGCTCAGCTTCCAGAGCCAAAGCAACTCATTAAAGGGATTAGCCACCATCCCTGACTGGATTTAGGATGGTGGCTCTTGCTATCAATAAGTAATCCTGCCTCCAATCCTCTCTAGTGGCTTGGGAAAGATGGAGAGGAGAGGAAGGGGTGGGAGGGAAGGAGGGACAGCAAGAAATGAGAGGGATAAATTAAGGCAAGTGCTGGTGGCAGGGAAAAGCTCATCCCTGAGGGGTGGTGGGCTGGTGAGGAGCAGACTATTCCTCCTCCCTGTGCTCTGGTGAGGATATGGGAGCTCTCCCACTTCCAGGGCTTGCAGCCCTCCTCGTCAGACTCGCTGGAAGAGGGTTGTTATTCAGTGGCTGGGAGATTGAATTTTGATCAGCTCTGACACAGCCGCTTATAACCTTTTCATTAGAAAATTATGTTTAATAGAAATTGTTCTGACACCTCAGCAGCATTTTCTCCTCATTCATTACAGGCTCTCCTGGTGGGAGGGGAGGGGAGATGAATGGAAAGGTCTCTGCTCAGACAGCTTCTGTTTGGTGGCAATATTTACCCTAATCAGGCTGAGGTGGGAAGTGACTGGAGAGCAGGAGGTGGGAGCCGGGGGTGGAAAGAGCAGGAGCACGAAGGAGAAATGCCGGTGAGGATTGTTTTCTGGAACCCTGAGGGAGCAGAGGCAAAAATCAACCCAAAGCAGGGAAATGTAAACCAGCTGGTGGGGACAAAACCCAGCCAGAGAAGAGCTTGTGCTGCTTCCACAGGGCTTTAGGTGCCAAAAACTGCTGCCCTTGGGCACCTAAAGCCCGGGGGAGCATCCCCAAGGCAATACCTGCTGATCTTCCTGTGTGTCCAGCTTCCTTTCGCAACTGCTGCTGTTAATCTGAGTATCCCTTCACACCAACTCACCCACTGCTCGCCTCTGTTTCTCCTGGTTGCATATTTATTAATCCATTTACGGTGTAACCCACCCCTTGTTTAACCTACTGACCTGTTTGCTGATGCGTCTGTCTGTTCCTCTGCCTGCAGTATCCACCCAAAACAGGGGGTGAGGTTGTCTACTTCTTATTCTGAATTAGAATCCAGTGCTACTTGCTTCCATGAAATACAATTTATTTTTTTTTTTTTTGAAAGAAACATATTTTTGGGCCAACTGCAATATTTCTTTTCAATTTTGCCTTGAAAAGGTAATAGTGTAAAAGTCATGTTCTGACTTCAAATGAAAAATGAAGGTGTTCCTTTCTAGCGGCGTCAAAACCAAGTTTCTGCTTTATCAAAAGGCATCTCCACCTAATTTTTAATCAGAGTTTCCTCCCAGCCGATGGATGGATGAGTGTTGGAGGAAAAAAACAGCGGAGCAAGGATGGAAAACATCTCCACGTCCTCATCTACAGCCTAGTTTCAGAAAGCAAAGGCTTGTGCACAGCTGATACCCTGTCCAACACGGCATCCCGTGTCATCTCAGCCTCTTTCCATGTCCGGGTGATGGAAAGGAACACCAGGTGTGGGAACATAAGGAATAGTAGTTATTTGCAGAGCTCTCTGAGATCCTCAAAGGGAAAACCCTGGAGAGATGTGAATTATTATTATAAGGGCTGTAAGTTCTTTTCAGTCAGTTAGGGGGATAATAAATTCATTGCCCAGGAGATCTGGTAGTCGAAGTTCTGTGTAGAACATGGTAAAAAAGTAGGAGTGCTGGAGACCAGGAGCTTTTAAAGGTTGATACTGAACAGGTTGACAGTACAGGCAGGGTTATCTAGTTGAGGATTACCTCGGTTCTGGGTTGAACTCAGTTTTGTTGGTTAAGCAGCCCTTCCATAAAACATCAAGTGCGTGTGGAGCTTGAGAATTTTAGTGGGTTTCCTTATTTAATCATGCTGCAGTGAGATATTTGGGCCTAATTTCTCATTTGAGTTACTTTGGCTTCATCTTGCAGTCATCGGGTTGTTTTTTCTGTCTTTTCTTTTTTTTTTCCCCCCCTTTGGCAGACTAACGAGGCCTTTAGTACCTGCTGTTGTCTCCTCACAAAGGCTTTTATCTGTTCTAGTCGAGTCCCTTCCCAATCTCTGTTTGATAAACTGAAAGGATTGAGCTCTTTCTTGCCACCCTCCAGGGAGCAATGGATCAGTGCTCTCAGCACGCTCTGCGTCTGCCTTTGGTCTTTTCCAGGGAAAGCCCTGTCCAGACACCAATCCCACTGCAGGGAATTCCTGCTGGATGGATGCTTGCTGCAGGCACGTTTTTCCCAGGCAGGAAGATGACGCTCCAGGTTTGCATCATCCTTTGGAGAGCAGGGTGGGAAGCGGGTTGGAGCTGTATCCAGAGGAGGAATTCCCTCTCTGCCCATGCAGCCAGGAAGCGTCACACCAGACCTTGTTCCTCCTCTGCCTCCTGTCCCTGCTCGCTCCACAGACACAGCATTCCTGGAACAGGCCCAGCTTCCCCACTGATCCAGCTCTCTTCCAGAGCAATTTCCCCGCCTTTTTATTGCCACGCACCTCTCCTCAGATCTTTGCGCTTGCTGCAAATTTCATTAGGATTAATTTAATTCCTCGTATCAAGATTGCTGAGGGAAATTGAGTCCAAGGCTGGAAATGTGTTGGAAGTTCCACTTGTGCCTCTCTCCTCCATGGACAGCCCCTTCCGTCAGAAATATGATTCTTAATCCATTTACCCCGTGCTTTACTGATATGATATAACGTTAATTTTTTTAATCAGAAGGCTGTGAGATACAAAGTCAAACCTCTTACAACAGCTAAATATATTAGATCTTTGCAGTTACCCTTATCAACCAAACTTGTAATCTCATCGAAGAATGAAATCAGATTTGACTGACAAGACCTATTTTCCATAAAGCCACGTTGACTGGTGTTAATTATATTTCCCCCCTCCTTTAACTCTTTATCAATTGAATCATATATCAGCTTTCCCGATTACTTTGCCAGGGACAGATGTCGGCTGGCCCAGATTCCCCGGTTCAGTTTTGTGGCAGTGATGAAATACAGGCACCAGATTTACATTTCCCTGCTGCGGTTTCCTTCCTTCTCCAGGGAACTGGCTGGGTGTGGGCTCTTATTGTCTGTATTCTTCACCCGACCAACTCATTTCACCCTGCAAAGGTACAAATTCCTGCCTACGTGGCAAGAGGGCTGGGATTTATTAAGTGAGGAGAACTCGGTGGAATTGTTAGTGCCTTTTCCTGGGAAGAGGCACATTCCTGGAATGCTCTGGTGCAGTGTCAGTCCCTGCTGCAGTGCTTCTCCTGTGAGTTTTCCAGGCATCAGAAGCAATCAGCTCTCTCCTGCTGCCTGACAGTGTTAGATTTTTCTTACATCTCCTGATAAGAACTAACCTAGCATTTTACAACTGTATATCTGAAATTAGGAGCAGCTTAATCTCCCTCTGCTGGATCACTCAGAGGTGTAATTGTGCAGAAAAAAAGGGTATTAAAATGCAAAACGCTCTCCTCTACTTTTTCATGTTAAATCCCTTCTTCCTTCTATTCTTTTTTTTTTTTAAATTTTACAAGAGGGCTTTTACTTTTTTCCTTCCCCCCGTGTGTGTGTCTGTGTGTCTTCATAAAGAGAATGAGCTGGGCACGCAGAGAGAATAATTTCAATTTCTACATAAATCTCAGAAATGAATACTTAAATTCAAGCAAAAAAATACATTCTTACACCTTTAATTTCCTCTCTATGAAGTCTAATGAAAAAGCCTGATTATTTTTAATTCTTCCCTTTAATAATTCAGCAGTGGAGTGATTTAAAGCTGGGGACGATAATTACCTTTTCACTTTCCTGGTAAATGGAGTTTTAATAGAAATGGAAGCTCAAATGCTGGAATTAATTCAAACAGGTCAGCATCAGGTCATCCATAGCATCTTCTGTATAAATCATTTATCTGAAAAACGGCCTGCTTCTCGATTTCCCAGGAATCCCTACCCAGAGGCTACGTTTAAACAGAAGACTCAATGTTTATATCTTGTAAAGCATGGAGGGAGGGGAGGGAAAAAAAGGTGCAGTCCACATCATCTTGGAAGGATTTTTTTTTTTTTTTTAGTGCAAATGAAGCCGCTGGTTGAAGGACAAGGAGCAGGGGCTTGTCTAGATTAGGGAAATTCGGCTGTAGCTCCAATGCTGGTTGGCTGTGGAAGCTTTCACAGATCTCATTATCTGAGCAGTTTGTGCCGCTCAGTCTATTTATCTTCGTGCTGCACCTGCTGTATCTGTTCTCTAGGTGAGGGATGGAGGTGAGCGGAGTCATCTCCAGCTGACACCAGACCCCCAAAATAGGGACACGTTGCCCCATGAGCCACTAAGGCTTTTCAGAGAGAGGGGCGGGGAAAAAGAAAAATGACTTTATTTCCATCTGTGGAGGAGTGTTTTGTAAAAACATGTTAAAAAAATAAAACAAATCAAGCCTGGGGAGGATGACACAGTGTGCCACATCTTTTCCTTTCATGGGGAGAAAGAGGAAAAGCTCTGATGGTTTAACTGAGACTTCCAGATACTGGGACTCCGTGATGCTGTGCTGATGAATTCAGGGGCCAAATTATCCCTGTGGAGTCAGGAGCTCTGCTGAAACATGCACTCGGAGCATTCCAAAGGCTGCTTCCAGCTGGGATTCGTGTCCCTGAAAAGATGTATCTGTTCCACCCAGGAAAGAAAGCCCTGAGCCTCCGTTACTTAAAGCTCTCCCTAACTTAAAGCCCTAGACTTAACTGTGAATCCTAACTATAAACCTAACCCTAACTAAATCNCTGGGAGCAATCTTCATCCATACTGAATCCTAACCCTAATCCAACCTCTAACCCTAACCGTAACTAACCCATCTCCTACCCCAGCCCTACTCCTAACCCTAAACCTCCACCTAACCCTAGCCCTACTCCTAACGCTAACCCTAAACAATAATCCTAACCCTGAATCCTAAACCTAACCTACCCCTAACTTAAAGCCCTAAACTTAACTGTGAACCCTAACTATAAACCTAACCCTAACTAAATCTAACCCTAACCCAAAGCCCTAAACCTAACCCTAAACCCTACCCCTAACTATAACCTTAACCCCAAACCCTAACCCTAATCGTAAACCCTAGCATTAACGCTCACCCTGACCCTCTGTCTCTCAGGTGCCATTGGTGTGCCACTTTCGCCACTCCACGGGCAGCACGAGCTTTCTGTGGTGCCACCTTTGTTCTGGGAGGAATCTTCGTCCACCTTGAATTTTGGGAGTCGGACATCCAATTTCTGCTCAGCCCTGCACCCTGCCGAGGTGGGAAGGGGGCTGGGTTGGGAGCTCGGTTTGGTTGGCATCAAGCAAAGCATTTGGTGGGTTAAATTTTTCAAGAGGGATAAAACACACGCTGCCTCCTCTCTTATTAAGCGCTGGGACGATGGAACTTTAAAGCACTCCAGCTCTGATTCGCCACGAGTGCGTGGTAATGATTTCTTTTCAAATGTCAAGCAGTTTTGTTTCTATTTCCTTTCATAAATAATTGGTGCTGAGCCGGTGGCAACACCAGCATCCAGCTGGCAGGAGGAGCCTCGTGATCCACTTCTGCCACCCAGCCGTGCTCTGGGGCAGTTGCAGCACATTCCTGGGTGGAAATGTAAGTTTTCCTGCTGCCAGTGCAGGGTGCAAGAAGCCACTGCGGTTCCTTTGGGGTTTTTCTGCCTCGTTTTATCAGGTCTTTTGTTCTCACGAAGATGAACGCAGAGGTTACAGAGTGTGCTCCTGGCAGGGAAAGGTGCAAGGGTGGAGGATGGTGAATAATATGATTTTCTGCAGGAATGAGGGGAAAACCTAAAGCTTGAGGGCCACATCTAAACAAGCAGATGCCCAGCTCTGCTGTTCTGGCAGAGGACAGCCAAAGGATCCACGTGAATCCTCCCCTTCCTGCTCCTCTGCAGGTCGGGCACATCCCGCCCTTCCTGGAGCCCCAGCGGTTTCTCTGTGTGTTTTCTCTGCCAGTTCCCCTCTGCACTAATATTTCTCTATCCATTACTGTTTACAGCCACGTATTATACACCACTGCCTGGGGAACTCAAGCAAATGATTGCATTGCTGGAATCTGCAGCTCTGTCGGTAAATACAAACACGGCTTCCAGACATGGGCAATGACCCATCAGTCATCAATTCAAGGGGATCAAACTGATGTCTTTCTCTTGGGGGGTTGCTGCTTCAAACGCTGCAGAAGTGCTGCGTGTTGTGAGAGTGCACGATGCAAGCTGTCAGATTCCCTGATGAGAAGTTAAATGACGCCCTTTTTGCTTTCCCTCCTTTCTGCTGTCTTTGGGCAGCGCTGTAGAGAAGTGCATTCAGTTAAAAACAGGTGTTTCAGAAACGTACCAACTTTGGGACTCAGATTTCCTGGGAGAAAAGTGACCTGCCAAGGGACACCCTGCTCCTGCTGCAGTGATGGGATTGATCCACCTGCCTGTCTTTCCTGGAGGTTTTTCAGATTCCCTGGACCTATCCAGCCTTGGAAGGTGGATGTTTAAACCCTGATTTTGCTTGCCTCTTGCTGCATTCCTTATTTAGCCCCAGAAACGTCTGAAGTGGCCACGCTGCCTATCTCAAGAGGGAAGGAAGAAAATAAATCAGACAAAATGGGAGCTGGGGTTGTTTGCTCAGGGCATGTTACAGCAGCGTGTGCGTGGCCTTCTGCCTCAGCTGCAGGGCAGTGCCACGGCTCATCTCTGTTCCTTGCTCCCATGTGTCACATGGCCCTTGGGGACAGGCAGCTTGCAGTGTCTGGGGTCACTGGAGACAGACCCTTGTCATATTTCACTCACAGGTCCACTGTGTGTTTATATATATATATATATATATATATTTGTATGTGTGTGTATTTACACATAAAAGCCTCTGCATGCCCTGGTCTGTAGTTACATCTCTCCCTATATATATATATATGTATACACACACACTCACACATCCCTATATATATATATATATATATATATATACACTCACACATCCCTATATATATATATACATACATATTTACAGATAGTCTCTGCAGGCCCTGATCTGCAGTTACATCTCTCCCCAGGCACATGTGCCTGTCCCATATCATCCAACCCTTCATTGTGGGGACAAGCTGGAGAAATGCCATGGGATGCTCCAAATACCCTGAGCTGCTCGTTTCCCCAAGCCTTTCCCTGAGCTCCTGCTGCCCGGATCACTGCTGGTGGCTCCGCTCTGGCAGTGCGCCGTGCAGCCCCTTGCACAAACAGCCCTTTCCCCTCTCCCTCTGCACTAATGATGTTTATAGAGTCTCACACACATCCCCTCTCCTGCATTTTTCATGGGGCTGCTCTCTGGGGGCAGTGCAGGCTGATAATCAAACAGCACTGGAGCAAAGATTGCCTCTGCTCCCTGTTACAGCCTTTAATTCCCCTCCTGTCCCTGCAACAAGCCCTGACAGCTGCCACTCCCCTGGTCACCAGCCACCAGATTTAATTGACCCGTGGTGTGTTTCCTGGGCTGCCACAGGCTCTGTGAGTGCTGGGAGAAGGCAAACTATCCCTGTCTGCCCTTGAGCGAGGGAAATGGGCTGCGGCGTGTGGCTGGGACCCAACCAGGGGTGGTGTTATCCACCCTCTGATAACAAACCCTGCCCTTCCCATCCAGCTCAGCAGGGAGTGGTGACCACGGCAGTGAGGCATCCTTGGCCAGAGAGGGTGGTGAATTGGATGCTCTGGATGAGAAGAAATGAGTCTCATGCTACGGAAAGACGGTGAAATCCGAATAGTTGCGTTCTGCTCTCTCTCCCTGCCCAATTCCCATTCCCAGTATCCATGCGCGCTGTCAGGGCTCGTGGTTGGATGCCATCTCCTCGTCTCTCCCCTGAAATAAAACATGTCCTCCAGACAAAGAAACAACAAGGACTGGTAATTTATGAGCACTGAATAATTCAAGGGACTTCCATGCCCTGCTCCTTTTCTTGTTGTTGTCCCTTGGGAGAACCCACCCCCTGCCACGCACACACATGGGGAATGGGAGAGGGGGAGCCTCTCCTGGGGGACACAAACGTTACACATTCTCCTTTCATCCAGCCCTCCCTCCCTCTGGCCATCTCTTCCTCTGGATAAACACATCTGCCTCCCTGGCAAACCCTTCCCATACTTGGTTTTCTCTGCCTCGCACACACACCTCAGCCTCCCTGTGCTTTACCACCACCATATCCTCGAGTCTCTCTCAAGAGCACTCCATTTCAATAGGAGATGGGACCTGGGAATTTGCCTTTAATATTTCATAAGCTTCCCTCTAAAATGTAAAGCATATTTATGTTATTTGCATCAAGTAGCAGGAAAAATAGTGCCTTCGATTTGCAGGCAGATCCTAACCTGCTGCCCACTTTTCCAGGGCACAGCATAAATAACACAGTTTATTCAAAGGAACCCTTTCTCCTATTTACATTTATATTGAATAATTTAAAACAACTTTCTCCACTGCCATAAATTCTTCCTTCTAGGATGGGGGAACCTGTCCATGTCTAAGGGAAAGTTTTAGCTGCACAGGCGCACACACACATATTTCCAAATCTGATGGTATTAATGGATCCTTCCAGGATGGACTGGGAAAGAGGGGACACTGAGTTTTGGGGAGGCGATGGTGAATCCAGGGATGAGGGAGGAGATTGGATCATCCTGCGGAAGAGCTTTTCTGGAGGACGTAAAAATGCCAGGGTGAAGCAAACTGAGCACACTGCTCACTTGGGAAAGAGGGAAGAGTTTGTGTCCCAGCCGTTAACTGGCACTAAAACCTGTAAGCTGTGGGACAGCACAGGACCAAAAATCATCTGATCACTCTCTCCAAATTCTGATCCTTTCTCTTTTTCCTTTGCCTGATGAGAGGGTACAAACAGACCGACGCATTCTGATGTGGGAGTGCAACACAACAAACTCCAGCTCCACAATTTTGATGCTGGAAAAAGGTTGTAGGACTCAGGCTGAGTGGTTTTAGGGCTGAGCTCCTCCCAGCAGCACCCAGGGAGGCAGATTATCAGCTGGTGCCAATCTGTGATAATCAGGGAATTGATTTAAACCCATTGAATATCACTTTCCCCCTTTCATTTCCTCTCTCCCTGGACAGGTTTAGGCTCTTTGTCTCTTATCTCTTTCTAATCATTTATGTTTCCATCACTTTCTCTTCCTCGGGGTTTCTTTGGCAGCGTTCTCTGAAGTTTAGTCTGTTTGCTAGACCCAGACTTAATGTGATTATTCTGTACTAGCTTCCAGACAGGTTGTCCATCACTTAGGCATGACAAGAGGGAAGTGAGCCAAAAATGAATCAAGCTCTCACACCCCAGTGGATGGGGGAATCCCCCTTGGAAGCCCAAGCAGGAGCCAATCAGAGAGGAAATTCTACAGTGGATCTCAGTACAGGAGTGTGAGTCCAGATTCATCAACAACAGAGAGGGCAGAAGTTTAAATAATATTTAGTTCCCTAATTTAAGAACTCTATCACCCTCAAGACTCCAGGTTCTCTTTCCATTACAGAGCATGGTTCAAACCATACCAGTGACTTTCTTTCTTCCCCCTCTATTTTTACAGAAGCTTAGCTCTGCTTTTTTTTCTTATTTCAGCCTGTTGGACCTCTTTGTGGAGCAGACACGGGCTGATTGCAGCGTGTGCTTTATCCACAGGCTGCATCTTCTGGGGCTGCAAAACCTCCCGATGCTGAATGGGGACCGTTAATTCGTGGAGGGGGAGCCAGGGAAGGGGAGGAGGGCCCTTGAAGCAGACAAAAGGGGTGATAAATCAGCCGTGCGAGATCCACAGCCCCTCTGTGGCAGGAACCTGCAAGTCTCAGACATATACATTGCATGATCCAAACAAACTGCAGGGAACGCCAGCCTCAAATTGGTGTAAATTAGGAGCCATTCAAATGAAGCCCAAAGCACTCATGGACTATTTGGGTAAATACTCTTTTAATCTGGTGCAGACTCCATTAAGAAACAGAAGAACCTAATTTCTGCTTGCAGTAAAACCGGAGAAAGATGTTGGCAAATCAAAGCTGATAGAGTAACAGAAGTGTTAGTCTTTTAATTGGAAGTGGAATAAATCCACCTGCGTATAATACCTCCCCAGAACCTTCCTCCTTAAAGATAGCTTCCTTCTTTTTTCTCAGCCATTACTAGAATTTCAAGGTTAGAGATTAATTATGGTGGTAATATTACCATTTATTTTACTGCCAGCTGCACTGGGAGAATAAATCTAGCTTGAAAATAAATTGTGATTACTGTGTCCACACTTAAAAGCTTGTGATACTGCCTCCATGTTAATGAAATATTATTGACTTATTCTATTGAATTTGGCAAAAACCCTCCCTTGCTGCTTCCACTGCACCAAGGCACAGATCTTGGAAAAACAAGATCTTGTTTAAACAAGGGTTCAGCTCCTGACATCTAGAAAACTGGAGCATCTGAAAAGAAAATGAACACCCTTCCCCTTAATCTCAAATGTTTCCATTCCCCCTTCTTTTGTCTTCTTTATTTCTCTAAAATCCAACATGCAGCAGGTACCTCCTGGTAGTGTTTTATGTTTAAGGACACACAGACCCATTTAATTAACTCTGTAATTGTACGGAAACCGCTGGCCCTCAGATTGCACAGTAAGCAGCAGGCAGATTAAGACAGTAATTTCATGGTTATTTCTGTCTTTCACAACTGCTGGTCTCTGAGGGACAAACTCAGAAGTTTGTAATAAGGGAAAGCCTAAAACACAGGCCAAGGGAGGGATTCCTCACCAGTTATCCTGACGGAGGTGAAGGCAGGAAGGTGCTCACACAGTGAACAGGGAGGGAGGGATGTGATCAGAGAAAGCTGGGAGAAAACTCCTGCAGCAAATCTAGGCCAAGGGAAAGGAAGAAAATAACCTCTGCTACTGCCTGTCTTAGCACCTTCCTGCTTGTATAATTGCCTGATCACAGCACCCTCGGATGTAATTATCTTTATCTGAAGCCGTTCTCTGAACTACAAAGACAGACTTCCCATGAGCTGCTGGTGTTCGGGGTCCAAAGGCAAGCTCAGCCTTCCCAGGGGCTGCGGATGCACTGAACAAACCCCACGAGGCTGCAGAGCGTGGAACCCTTGGCTTTATAAAGCCAGACTTTGCTGACGTTCCACTTGCCTCACTCGCAGAACAGGGTGCCCATAGGACAGGGAATGACAAGTTCTCTCCCAGCTCTCCTGCTCCATCTCACCTGGTGTATCACCATCTTGCTTGGAAGTCTGAGCTGTGTCAGGACTTAGAAAGGATTAAAATAGAAGGCAACGGGTAGGAGCAGAGTGAAAAGTTGGAATGACTTGGCAAACACTGCTCTTGATGAGCGGTGGCTGAACCTGGAGCAAACCAAGCGGGAGATTCAAAGCCAAGGTCCACTGGTGGTTTCCACTGGATCTTCCAACTGCCTTCACTTGTGAGAACATCTGGGTTCCATATGGAACCAATGGCACTTGCCACAGAGCTTGATGTGCTGGATATTCTGTTTAACAACCAGAATAAAATCTTCTTTCTGGATACACTTCCCAAAGACCAAAACTGTGAGATATCCCTTCAAGCACCAAAGAGGGGCCCATTAGAGCGCTCGTGTTCGAGCGTTTGAAGCAATTATTCATGTTCATCCAGCTCCAAACAGCTACCAAACACCATGTGTTTTTCCTCAGTGTTAATAAAACCCTAAATGATTCTTCATTAAGAAGCCCATTAAGACGACTGCAGTTTCCTCGAAGCTCATTAGAGGATATTCTCACCACTAAATTATCACGCTGGAGTTTTACAGAAGTCTGAGGGAAGAGGCCCTATTGTGATTAATTCATGATAGATTTCCTCTCCCTTGCTCGCAGCCTGTTCTCCAGGGCTCAGCTTTGCTCATTTCCCAACATTGGGAGAATAGGAGCGATCCTTCAGCTTTGCTTTGTGGGAGCAGCATTCCCGAGGTGTGAGGTGCTGATCCTGCCATCTGTGTTTTCCTCTTGCATCTTCCACACCAGGGCCTCTCCTCTGCAGAGATGGCTCCTGCCGGTGTGAACAAGGATCGGGTTCAAGAGCAGGCAAAAATCTGAAGTCAAAAATCTGTAAAAACAAGAGCAGAAGGCAAAGTCCTTTAGGCCAAGGCCACGCCGGATCACTGTGTGTGCTCCCCACTCCAGGTCCTCCTGAGCCCAGTGGGAAGCTCTAAGAGCTGGGGATCGCTGGAGTGTGGGAACACAGGCTGCTGTAACAAAACAGAGCTGCTCAGATCTCCCACTGAGTATTAAAATCTCATTTTATGGTACATTATACACTTGGCCTCTCCAGCAATCAGTGGCCATAAACGGTGTTTGCATCCTGAAGCCAAATCTAGGGAAAGAACAAGAGCTAATCTGTCTGGCTGGAGAGGATGGAGCGGGAAGGGCCAGCACTGCACAATTATTTATGTCCACTCAGAGACACAGGGAAATTAAATGCATTAAGGGGACTGCCAGGCCCTCCTCAGAATGGGGCTTTAAATGATATTGATGTGGTGCTAATGGGCGCACAGTTTGTCTTTTTTGTATTACAGCTCAGGGCTTGGAACAGGCACTTGGATAGCAAGTTTAGGCAGATCCAGCCTCTTTAGGAGGATTTATTTCTGGGGATTTGGAGCTTCAAAGAGCTGCAGAACCCGTTTGACCCAACAAGAGGATCAGGGAGGTGTGGGGGGTACCCAGACACAGTGCCACTGACAGAGCTCTCACGTCCACGGTTCTCACTCAGACTTCATTCACCAGGCAGGGGCCAGGGATCCTTAAATCAGGATTTTGCCTGAATAAGAAGCGAAGAATGAATCTGAATAATATCCATGTCCGGGGATGACCTTTGGCAAAGTGATTTGAGGCTGGCGGGATGTCACACGCTGCCCCAGGATGGACCTAAAATCCCCAGGGTTTTGGCCCATACCTCCTATAAGAAGCCACCTTTTTTTCAGGTAACAGATGAAACTTTGTCCACTCTCCCAGATTGTGTAGCTGCCCTCGCAAGGCTGCCTTGCAAATCTCTTCCACCTATGGATAAAACTCCTCATATGTGGCCTATTCCTTTCAGCTTTAATCTTCCCCGGAATCAGCTATTAAATCAAGAGTGTGTGTGACTATCTCCTGTCATCTTCGGAGGGAAAAGGTGCAGGGTTTGAAGGCAAAAATCTGTTTATTTATTCAGTTCCTTGTGCAGCTCTGGCAGGAGCACTGATCTTGGCATGGGATTAGGGGAGGAAGGGCAGAGCTGCCATTTGTTGGCTCGATTTGACAGCCAATTCTCAGATCTGGATCTGAAAGTTACAGTGGGAAGTTGCAGAAGTGGCTGCATTTGGGTTTAGCTTTGTGGAGAAGAGTGTTATATTTTTTAATCTAGTTTCAGAGTGGAGTTTTTAATATGTCATGGTGGTTTTTAAAGGCTCAGCTCTCTCACTGCAGCACCAACTGAAGCCATTTGAGACCAGAGACCAGTGCAACGCACAGGCATGGATCAAACACAGTCCCTCCCCAAAGGGCTCAGATATGCCGATAAACACTAAGAGTAACTGAGGAAATCACAGAATCACAGACTGGTTTGGGTTGGAAGGGACGTTGAGGGCATCCAGTCCCACCCCCTGCCACGGGCAGGGACACCTCCCACCATCCCAGGTTGCTCCAACCTGGCCTTGGACATTTCCAGGGATGGGGCAGCCACAGCTTCTCCGGGCAACCTGTGCCAGGGCCTCCCCACCCTCCCAGGGAAGGATTTCTCCCTAACACCAGATGTAAATCTCTCCTCTTTCAGCTTAAAACTGCTCCCCCTTGTCCTATCGCTGTCTGCCTGCGTGAAAAGTCGCTCTCCCTCCTTTTTGTATCAACCAGTGAGTGATGAATCACAGCAACGGTCGTGGGCAATGCCATTATTCTCCAGCTCCCTTCCTCCTGGTGTAAACCCACCCCTGGGACCGGTTGAGTGAAGCTGCTCTGGTGTCAAGGATGTTTTTGGGCCATGTCGGTGAACCTGTTTGTGGGGGAGTTTCCAGCACCTGCTTCTTAAGGGAGAACCTCCTCCAGTTGTCCCGGAGAAAACACGAGCGCTGTTTGAAGGCCACTCAGAAATCCAGGCAGGAGCCAGCCAGGCCATCTGGGCACGTGCTGAGTGTGGTTTTTCCTCTTCCTCTCTCCCTCTTCATGGGCAGAGGTAATTATTTCTGTGCTCCGTGGCTCTGAAGTGAACATCCCTGGTACGAGCTCTGCCTCTTGTCACGAGGCAGCTGCAAAATTGCCTTCAAATTGTTTTACAATTGGGTTTTTGCTTGCGAGCCTCTTGATTGAGCGAGGCAAAACCGACGTGAGAAAAGCATTTGGGAGAGAGGGAGAAGAGAGGAGGCCAAGAGGCTGAGACTTGGGAGACTAAAAGAGGTGAAAGGGTGGGTGAAATATGCTGTTTTCAGCAGGAGCTCAGGGGTCACAGCAGAAGGGGTGGGTTCCTTGGCCTTTCAGAGTGAGAAGAAGCCTCAGGGATGTTCACACAGGTTTTTTTTGCTGCTGCCCTGTGTCTGTGCAGGGCCTGGCACGTGGATGTGAAGCACTACAGGAGGGCCAAAATCTTTGTGTCCATAACACCAGCCCACACTTTGTGGTTAAATTAATCTGTTTTTTTTTTTTGAGGGGGCAGACCCAGCATCCATTTAGCCTGGTGTGTTTTGGTAGCAAAAGAGGAGTCGGAGCCACCGTGCAAGGGAGTGTGTAAGGCACCAAGAAATGAAACCCTCCAGGTGAAATTGTGTCCTCTGAGAAGTGAAAAGTAATTTTTCTACTGACTGCATCTGACCACAGCTCTGCTCTCCCCCGTCAGCTGCCAGCCCATAGTTAACTCTGCTGCCAAGGTATTTCCTTGCAGTGCAATAAAAATAAAATACTCTCTGATCTAGCAGTTCTGATAGCAGTGACTTTGTTTAAGCAACTTTATAATGAGTCCTAGCTCTTCTCCCAATAGATGCCTTTGCTTTAATATCCTAGAGTAGCAATGGGCTACAATAAATCAGCTTTTACAAACTCATAAACACATAGAAGGGAATGTAAACCAATTTCTGATCTAGTTGAGGTGCACTGAGATTTCACAGAGTGGCATGAAGCTTGAGTGGATTCTGAAATTGCTCTTGAGCCTGTGAATTCATCTCTCTCCTTTCTCTCCTCTGCCAACAGAGATGTTGTTCTTAACCCCTTGCAGGTTGTCCATGTAGTCACATTTTATTTTGGGTCTGTGTGCACTGGGTCTGGTGTAGGTGTGTGCAGGTAAACCTAGGGGCTAAGAGATGACAGGGTGGGGTCAGCTGTTGTCACAGTCACCCCCCTTGTTTTCCATTCACACTCCCCCTGGGAAGCATCAAATGCCTTGGCTGCGCCAAGGGGAGCAACACATTCGTGCCATTTGTCTTGCAACAGAAATACCACCTCAGAAAAATTGTTTACAGGCCAGCTGTGAGGTGTGGAGGATTCAACAGGTGAAGGTGCTGAGTGCTCGGGGCTCTGCAGTGACCAGCAGTTTTGGAGCTCTTGGGGGAAAGGGGCATCTGGGACAGAGACCATTGCCACTGGGGTGAAAATACCCCACTCCCCACGGGCTCCCGGGGACACACAGGGCTGGGGATGCAGCTGGTAGCCAGAGCAACACTGTTGGTTGCACTAGAGCTTGGGGGAAAATTACTGGAAAATCGGGAAAACTGGAATTATTGCGAAAATTGGTCTCGCTGCGCCCAGGGGGGAAATTGTCTTCCCCAGCTGGATTATCCACATGCCTCCCCTGAAGGGAAAGCACCGGCCTTCCCACCTTCCCTCCCTGCCAGAGAGGGGAGTGCTGGAACACTTCTCCATCAGCCAGAAAGAATGGAAAGCCTGCCAGAGCAAGGCAGGGAGGCAGGGCAGCCTTCGGGATGTGCAGGGTTTGGGAATGGGGTTGGCATGGCAACAGTGAGCTCCCCCTCACCTCCCAGTCCTGGCCCGCTTGACCCACGGGGATATTGGGGAATGGGAACAGCCAGGCTGAATGCTAAAATCCTGTAGGGAGCAGCAGGGATGGAGGGGGAGCTGTGTCTGGGAACACCTGGGTTTGGTTTCGGGGATGGTGCCTCCGTCACCTGCTCAGACTCTGAAAAACACACGGTGCCTGGCCTGGGGGGTCCACGGGGTGCTGGGTGTGCCAACCCTGGTGGGTGTTCCTGGCACAGAGGGGTTTGTGATGGGAGCTCTCCTGGAATAACACTCACAGAAGCCCTCAGGTCTCGCTCTGAGGTGAGTGGTGTCTTGCTCAGGGTGCTCCCACTCAGGAGAGCCATTATATCCACACCTCTCCTTGTCCCATTGTCCCATTCCCAGAGAGCTGCCCTGGGCTCCAGCTCAGGGGTTTGCTGGGTGCCTACAGAAACACCTGTGGCAAATTACTGGCACAGAAAAGGGGTAGTTTTCCCCTGGCTCTGTTGAACAAATTCTCCTCTTGCTGGGATCTCGATGCTTCAGTGCCACTTTGCCCTTCCCTTTCCCCCATCCCCTCTCCCTCCTTGCCCGTGGTTTGTGGCAGGAAGCACAAGCAACTTCTCTGTGTTCAGAGCCCATTTCCCAGATCATGAGTGAAGGATGGAATGTGATTTTCTTGGGCAGACTGATACCCTGAGTCCCAGGAACACCACTGGTGGAGCCTGCAGATAATCCCATCAGACACGGACAGTGCTGCAGGTTCCCAAGCCCTGCAGGGTCTACTGGGAAAACAAGACCCATCCTCATCATCATCCTGTTTTCAACAAGTGCCCATCCACTGTGTAATTAACCCAGTTAGCAGAGACATTGATGCATGCTAACTCCATGAAACCAGCTTATTATCTGCACTGCTAATTAGCCATGGGAAAACAGGCTCGGGGTTTATGAATATCCTCTTAAGAAGGGGGAGGAGGAAATGAAAACCTGTTGAAACTGGTTTGTTTTTTTTTTTTTTCCCTGTTATTCCTTTAATTTTTAAAGAGAGGTGAAAGCAGAAACAAATTAAAAGTGCCCATGTCAAGGAGAGAGATTAGTTTGGCGGACTCAGGCAGAGCACGGGCAGGGAGCAGGACGGAGGGGGACCGTGGTTTTGGGGAGATGGGTTTTACCATCAATTCCAGCACATTTTTGGATCACTGTGACCTTTCTGCCTGCTTGGTCGTACTGATCAGTGCTCCTGTTGAGTGTGTTGCCTCACCTGGCTGTAGAGGGGATGGACAAAGCCCTGAGCAGGGACTGGGGAAAACAGCAGCAGGAATGTAGCCTCTGGAATGTGCGTCCAGCCCTGGCTCACAAGGCAGAGCCCAGTGGCTCTCACAGGAAGCCCGTGCTGGAGTTTGCTGCTGCATTTAGTATTCGGAGAAGAGCCCAGTTCGCTGATTGTGCTGATGGGATGTGAAAGGCAGGATGGAGTTTTATTGCAGAGCAGTTGACCTTGCTCCAGAGATATTACGGATACACAGCTGCTCTTCAACATTTCAAAACACTGGAGTCATTATGCAAATCCGTCTGCTAAGAGAAGCAATTAAGACTTTGGAGAATTAGGATTTGCTTTAAAAAAAGAAAAAAGAAAAGGCACATACAGGTGGGAGGATGGTGGCAGTGCCCTCCCTGTCTCAGGTGGTGGAATTGCTCTGGAGGGACACAGGGGTACTTTGTCATGCCACTGAGGGTCCAGAAAATGACCCTTTCCCCACTTCAAACCAGATGAAGGCAGGGTGACAATGTGGTTCTGTAGTCCCTCAGTGGGATGGGAGTTGGCAATGGCCACCTCCAGTGGTGAGACCAGCCAGTGAGGGGTTAAACACCAGGACAAATCCTTCCAAGCTTTCCTCACTGCCATCCTTGGTTCCCTTACAAGATCATCCTGCTGCCCACAGCCCCACGCTGGGGGATGATAAAGCTGTGGTTTCGTTAATGGCCGTGGTCCCTTCCTCCTGTGCATTGGCTGGTTGTGTGTCACATCTTGTCACCTCACTGTGAGGACATCCAAGGGACTCCTTGGCTCCCAGGTGGGGATGGACAGGAGCAGGGTTCCCCCAGGGCTTCCAGTGCAGGAGTGGTGTATCCCCAGCACAACCCAGGGCTGCTGAAGGGGCTCTGGTGTGGCAGAAACCACGTGTGTTTCTGCTGGAAAAGTGTTTAATGATAAAACCCGGCTCATGCTGGGCTTTCGCCTGGCAGAAGTTTATCCCTTTAAACTCTTAACAGCAGCATTGAACAAATGCAAACAAGAGGCTCAGAATGACAACCCTGGAGTCCTCACCAGGGCCCTGCTCCCATCTGCCTCTGGCAAGAAGGTGTGAGGCTTATCTCAAGGGCTATGCAAAATCACAGGACCATCGAGGTTGGAAAAGACCTCCAAGACCACCAAGGCCAACCTGTGCCCCATCCTCACCTTGCCCTCCAGCCCAGAGCACTGAGTGCCACATTCAGTCTTTTCCTGGGCACCTGCAGGGATGGGGACTCCACCACCTCCCTGGGCAGCCCCTTCCAACCTTTCTGAAAAGCCCCTTCCTGAAAACCCTTTGCAGGAAGAAATTCCTCCTGATGTCCAACCTGAACCTCCCCTGGCACAACTTGAGGCCGTTTCCTCTCATTCAGGCACACGGTGTGACTCCTGGGGATGGTCCTGTACGGGGCGACGAGTTGGACTCGGTGATCCTTGTGGGTCCCTTCCAACTCAGCGAACTCTGTGATTGTGTGATTGAGGTTGCAGGATATTTAGGCCATATTTAGGATAGTCGAGGCGAGGAAGGGAGGGCAGGGAAGGTTTCTGCGCTCGCTAGTGAGCCGTAATTACGTTCAGAGTCTGTGTCAGCGATTACACTTGTTCCGCTTGTACAGCACGGGGCTGGTGGCTTGTTTAACAATGCACAGCACATTGTTCCCTCTCCAGCCCTCAGCAACACCAAATTGATATTGCTTTTCCACGGGCACGGAGATAAGGCCTGTGTTTAGTGCACTGTCGGAGCCACGATACCATCACCGCACCGGGAAATTAAAACCCTCGGCGCGGCGACAAAACCCCTCTGCCTCCCTCGGCACGTCGCTGGGGCAGCAGAGAAACTCCCAGCTGGAATTATAAACAGGAGAGCGAGTGAGAGGGAGCACGCCGGCAAGGGACACTCTGGGGCTGTGGAAAAGGGAGGGATTCCTTCCGTGCAGTTTGGGAGCCCAGAAAAACCACTGGACCAGCAACTGGATCTCACATTGGGGATGCTGAAGTTGCGCCCGAGGTTCACCCTGTAAATTTAGGCTGAGCCTTTAAAGCAACTGACGGTTTCTCTGCCCTTTCCATGTGCCAGCTCCTCAAAATACTTAATCTGGGGCACAGGGGAGCGTGTGTTTGTATGGCAGAGGGTGGGAATCCGTCCCGTGGTGCATTTGGGAACTAGGGGAGATTAAGAGAGAACTGGAAGGAGAACGGTGAGCATGAGATTGCTCTGACAGCCAGACACAGTGGCAATTTTTTCTCGCCCCGAGATGCATTTTTTGTCCTTCACTGAAAAGTGCTGATTTGTTGCAGCAGAACTATTCAAGACTCAGAAGCATTCATGAGGAATTTTCCAGGCTGGAAAAACACAGTTTGAAATTATCAAGGCACCCCAGTCTCATACAATCAGGACACAAAGTCCAGGAGAGTTCTGAGTCGAAATTTACCCTTTCACTTGAAGTTTAAACTTGAATGCTTTAAAATACCCTAAAGCTTACAATCAAAATGGAACAATCTAAAGTTATTGGAGTAAAGGAGTGACCCAATCTAAACTGTATTTCTACTGGTCATCTGGGGAAAATTGGCGACACATTGACTTTTTGCTTCAATTTGAGATGGATTTCTGTCAGTCAAAAAAAAAAAAAAATTGTTTTCTACCCCACACTTTTTTTCTCTCTGTTTGGTGCAACATGAGCCCCCTGAGGGGGATGTTTACAGCACCCAGCTGTGTGGGACCCTGTGATCTCCGTGCCCAGAATCTCTCAGAGGAGTCTCTCTCACTGTGCCAGCCATGCCAGGCTGGGCAGCAACTCTGCTGCTGGGCACTGTTCAGCCAAAAGGGGAGAAATAACCATTTTCTCTGCCTCACCCCCAGAATACGAGTGTTCTCCTGTTTCTCCTCTATTGAATTAAGTCACCTCTAGCAAGCAGGATGCTCTCCCCCAGCCT
>VZRE01001179.1:84794-106202 GCA_013396775.1 Cephalopterus ornatus
ATGCTCTGTCCAGTCTGGCTATAGGGGCTGTGTCAGGGCCCATGGGCAGCTCTGCCTTCCCCTCCTCGATCCAACCCGGAGCAGCCAAGCAGTCCTCCCGAGCCTCTCTTCGTAATGCCAGCAACGACCCTCTGGAGCATTCCCATTTCCACAGATTTACTGGCTTAATGCTTTGTTAGGATGATAAAAGCCAGTTAATTATCCCTTATGAGATTNCCTCCCACCCCCTCCACCCCACCCCAGCCTCCCCATGGCCGTATGTTTATCTTTTGTTCATTCATTTGATTTGGAGCTGAATAAATGGGGGAAGCTGGAGTGATTCATGTCCTGCTGGATTGCATATCGATCTGGCACACTTTCCTCCTCAAAGCCCCCGTTAGTCATGCGGATCGATGGTTCCTTCTGCCCGTGGTTGTGGAGCCAAGGGAGGAGGTCTGGGCACTCCACAGCCCCTTCTGCTTCGAGCCCTTCTCCCGCCAGAAATTTGGGTGCTTAAAGCTTGGCAGAGGCAGGACGGGCCTGCTGCACTCACACCTCAGTGAGGGAGCCCCGGGAGCCCCGGCCTAATGCAGTTTATAAACACCTCCAGGAGCTGATGCTGACTGCATCTCTGCCAGCACACTTTATTTTTTGACGGGTGCCAAGAGTCAGGAGGTGAAGGAACACGTTATTTTGCAGGCTACTAGAGAAATACTTCCTCCTCCGTGGGAAAAACAGAAGGTCTTCCAGCAAGACAGGGTGCTATCAAAACAATCTCACTCCACACACCAGCCTAGTGCTGGCCTGTCCTCCAGCAGAGCTCATGAAACACCTTCCTGAGGTGCAGCAGCATCGTCTTCCTCAGAATCAGACACAGCCAACACCTCCACGGCTAAACAGAGCTATTTAGACCTTGATCAGAGCACCACCAAATCCAGGGCTCAGCCTTCTGACTGGTTGTTGTTTTTCTCCTGCACCCCTTTCACGCATGACTGGGTAATTCCATCCAGGAATGTGGATCCACAACACGTTTCCCCATCCCCTGGCGCAGGGAAGCAGTTCTAAGCGAGGTGCTGTGGTGACACCCACCAAAAAATGCTGCAGGTCAGTGGTTTTCCACCTGCACTTTGAAGAGTGTTGGGGGTCAGCAGATTATATCTAAGGAGCTGCAAGAAGAAACTCAGAAAAGCCAAGTTGCTGTCAGCAGGCTTAACTGAGGTCTTCAAGGGTCAGGAAAACTATTCCTCCATGAGAAACTTAACAGGATCAGAAATAAAAAGAGACTGAAAGCTCAGTATGTGACTGAGACAAAGTACTCGAACAGAAGGATAATGCAGGAGGGCCTTTTGGGCTGTTTAATTTTAAGTGGTTTATATTTCTTCCAGGCTGGGTTCTCCTCAAGAGGCCCAAGTTTTGTGTCCCATGCCAGAGCTCTTTCCAAGCCAGGCAACATAGCTCTGAGCTGCTCCTGAAAACAGCAGGTCTGCTGGAAGAACATTCCTGGTGTCCTGATTGTGCCCTGAGAGAGGGACCAGATGCCCCTCAGACTCCTCCACTTGTGCCATGGCTATTTTCAGAAGCAGAATCACAGGATGTGCTGGGCTGGAAGGGACCCACAGGATCACAGAGTCCAGCTCTGAAGTGACTGGCCCACGCAGGGACCAAAGCCACAACCTTGGCTTTACCAGCACCAGGCTCTGACCAAGCAGGAGCCATTCACCCCGGCTCAAAGCCAGTTTTGCCCACGCTAACAAAGTCAGGACAACTCATTTGAGTTGGGAATCCTTCCTCATCTGAGCCATAAGTCAGTCCCCCTCCTCTCCTCTCAGGATCAGTCCTAGCCTGGGAGCAGCATCACTGGGAGCAGCGAGGAGCCTTTGCCCTGTGCTTCACCAGCAAGGCCTGACCAAAAGATCTCATTCCAGCTCGGCCTTCCCACAGAAACCCAGTCCTCTCCTGGGGCTGCTGTGCCCTGCTGTGCCACAGCTTCACGTGGCCCTGGTCGCATCCTTTCCACGGGGTCTCCTCCTTCACTCCGGTGCCGGATCTGCAGCAGAGAGGGGGACGGGTGTGCCCGGTCCTGTCGGGCTGATAAAAGCTCTCAGCACCCTCAGATGTGCTGACAAGTCGTGCCAGCCCAGCTCAGGGTGACGGGAGCGTGTGTCAGGCAGCGGCTTCCCTGGCTGTTAAACATTAATGGCTTTGCAGCTCTGCCTCTGGATTTTCGGTTGCTAAGACCTGAGCTGAGATGTCAGCCTGCGACAGAACAATTACTGCCCGAGCTCCTCGCTGCTGGAGAGACCCCACAGCTCCTGCAGGGATTGTCCAAGGGTGATTAAAGGAAATACGGGGATGTGAAGGGGCTGAAGCGAGGTGGTGTCACAGGGCCGGGGGCAAAGAACATGTGTCAGATTGTGAAATCCATCTCCACCGAGGAATATCATCTGCAGTATCTGATTATCCCTGTTAAAACCCAGATCCACGGTCCAGTTCCACCACCATTTTCCTCTGCCTCCCTCATTCTGGATAGATTTCCCCATCCCCATCTGCATCCTCACCTGATGCATCCCTGCAGACGTTTGGCTCTCTGCTCTCTCCAGCAGTGGCTGCTTTTCAGGGAAGCTGCTCAATGATGTCAATATGCCAGTGTTGTATAAAGTCTCAGCAGCTTTGTTTCCCCCTTTCTTTTGTGTATGATTCACAATTTTGTCATTCAGGAAAACTCATGTCAGTGAAATATGTCTCTCCTCTGTGATATTTCGCCAAGCTGAGGGTTTTCTCTGCTGAAAATATCTGAAAATGCAAGTGTTAGAGGTTTTGGTAGAAATCTGCCTTCATGATACTCACCATTTGGAACTGATTCAAGATTTCCTTCATGGCCACATGATCTTTCACATAGGCTAGATCTGAAAACAAACTCATTTTCTCTGCCAGAAAGGGGAGGAATCCTTTCATGAAAACAGGATGAGTTCCAACTCAGCAATGATCCATGCAAACACAAAAATATAGGGTGCCATCTTTCATAAATCCTAGGCTTTAAAAGATCAGCTAACAGAAAATGGCATGATTGCTTTGAAACCCACACCATTTGTGCTGCTGGATGGGAAAACATGGGCACACGAAATAAAACCCAGCAGGACACAACTGCTAATTACTAGAGAAACAATCCTTCCCTAAATTTCATGTGTCTCTCATGTGTGTCTCAGCCTCTCACTCTCTCCTGGCTCACAAGCTGTTGGTGCAGAGGAGCCAGCTCAAGGTTTGACCCTGAACCACAGGAGCTGGGAAGAGGAGATAAAATCCAGCCTTCTGCTTCAGATCTCCTTGTGGTCCCAAACTACTTGTCAGCATCACCAGAGTTTGCCCATCCTGAGTGTCACAGCTGCAGGGACAGATGTCTGTAGAGGGAAAGAAGGAGCGAGGCAGGATGGAGACCGAGGAGCTTGGGGAAGGGGTCCTGCTTTTCACGCCTCCAGGGTGTTTGATCTCTGCTCTGAGAGGACCAGGCTGGTGGGGAATGGTCTTACCCACGTCTGTGGGTTGGAACTTGATGGTCCTTAAGATCCTTTCCAGCCCAAACCCTTCTGTGAGCGTCTGATCTGCGGGGCTGGCAGTGAAATCCCCCGCATTGGTTTCACGGACCTTTCCGTGCTGGTTCATGTGTGACAGGAGCCAGCTCAGGCTCCTGCAGAGGGTTTGCTTTGCTCAATAAGCCCAGCTGCCAGCTCTCTGCCTGCTGCAGGCCTTGGCTGTCACAAGAGGCAGGGTGCCTTGGGAAAGACATCCCTCTTCTTGACATGTGGGGGGTTTTTTCAGAGTGGCACAGAGGGGTGTGTGGAGCGGGGGAACTCCAAAAGCTCCAGTGTGAGGCAGGGGTTTAGCCTTGAGGAAAACTCTGGCTCAGCACGGGACAGCTGAGGCCCAGAGACAAATGAAAACAAGCTTTCTGCCACGCTGACCCCCTTCCCCTGGCACCAGCAGCTGCCCAAGGGCACACGTAGCACAGGCACTTCTGCCCCGAGGAGCTGTGTGAGGTTCGTGTGCTGGCTGTGGGGTGCTGCAGGACCCCCCTCCCTGCTCACCACTGGGACCACAGGAGGAGAATGTCCCCCCGTGACCCAGGAGCTTGGTATGAAATGGAAACCCTGCGAGTTCCTCCAGCCTCAGCAGCTTTTTGCAGCAGAGGTTTGGAGCGAGACAGGTGCGCTCTGCCAGGAGCGAGGTTGGGAGGGGGAGTGGTGGGGAGGGGAAGCAGCTTGTTACCTGATGCTGTGCACTGGTGCTCACCTCTCAGCCCCTGCAGGCTGGAGACCCTTTCCTCACCTGGAATAATATTCCATTTCTGCTCAGGGAGGAGCTCTGACCCTTCCCTGTCCCCACTTCCCCGGTCCCACTCAGAGCATCCATCGCCGGAGTTCGCTTCAGAGCCCTGCCCATAAATACTCAATTTTATAGCTGCAGCCACACCCTGAGGGATTATGTGGCCTAATGGTTCCATCCATTTGCTTTTCTAATAGTCATATTAGTGATATTGTGAGTGCTCAGAGTCACAGATAAATCCTGGTGCTATAAACCCAGTTCTGCATTTCATGCCATGGAGCCCTTTTCACTCAAGTCGCTCCTCTGGCACAAAGCTCTTGCCTTGCTCAGGGTATGGATCACCATCCTCCAGGGCCCCACACAAATTCCTGAGAGACAAGGCTGCTGCTTTAATCTGCAGGGGAAGTTTTCCCTCTGCTGTTTCCCCTCACACACATACACACACTTTATTACAGTGCAAATCAAAGTGTCTTTTAATGTCTCGCTCAGTTTTGTGTCTGTTGGAAGGGGAGAGAACAGAAGAATGCTCTCTAGAAAGGAAGGAGGAAGGAAGGGAAGAAAGAAGGAAAGGAAAGAAAGGAAGGAAAGGAAGGAAGGAAGGAAGAAAGAAAGAAATTTAGTATTGATTGACATTTATAAATGTTGATATTTAATTTTCTGGCAGTAAGGGACTGGAGACTGATAGTTTGAGCTGTGGTGGGAGAGGAGGAGGTTGGGGGGAGCTGCATCAGCCCTTGGTGCCTCAGTTTCCCTTGTGTCCCATTCAGTGGGACAGAATCATCTTCCAGGCAGGTAACACTGCTTTGGTTACACCTCTACAGGCCCTGGGTCTGGATAAAACACCTTCCCTTTTGCCATGGTCTCATTTACCAGCTACTTAACCTTCCCTGGTGACAATAACTTGGGAGAGATGAGAGCAGGGGGGATAAAGAAATAAGGTGACATATTTACCAGGCTGTTAATATTTATGAGGACTACGACCCAGATTAATTTCCATGCACCATTTCACCTGCAATGCTTTCCTTCCATATTTATGTTGGGGGCAAAATAAACAAGAAAACGAAAAGAAATCCAAATATCTACCCGCTTTTAGATGGTGCACGAGCCCATCTGTCATTTGGACAGGATGAAGGAGTTTTCCTGTGCACTTCTCTGGTCAGTGGGATCATTTTCCAAGCCTCAAGCCAAGGGATGGCTGCCCCTGTGGTTGTGCAGCACCCTCTCTGTCAGCTTGGGGATCACCAGCTCTGTGTTGCTGCCTGGATGTAGGAGTTGATGGTTTTCCTGGATTTTAGGATCCATCCCAATCCCAGGTGGCTGCAGGTTTGTTACTCACACATCCAACTGCTGCTGTTTGGCCACTCCCGGTGCCCCAGGGAAACATTTCCGTATTGTCTCCAGGAGAAACACAGTCAAGTCTGTTTATGAAAATAGTTATTGGTATAAATGAATATTTAAAACCCCCTACAGTTTACATTTCCATTTCTAAAACCTCCTGTTAGGATTATTTGGTAACGCAAATTCCCATCTACTGCCTTAATAGACCCTTCAGTGTTGGGATGGGTTTTGATTTCAATTGCCTTTTTTTTTTTTTTCTTTTTTCTTTTTCTAGTAATGGGATCTGCCTTACATATGACAGATTTGTCAGTGGAATTTTAACAAATAATATTAAATGAACTTTAAATGCCATTTGTATCATCAGTTTTTAATTTCAAAAGTGTCATCCTCTTGCATTTGGGGAATATGTAAATGAACAGTTCACCTAGTAAATTTTGTGGCAGCCCAACGTGTCTGGAATACTTTCTGCTGATATTTCTGTTTATTTAATCCTTGCAATATAAGGGAAAGATTAGCTGCTTGTATTTTGTATATTTGTTTTATAATGACTTGGGGTTTTTTTCATTAATGAAATGATTTAGAGTGATGCAAAACAAGGTCCAAATTGCATTGGAAGTTGACTATGAAATAAACAATTTGGGGGGGAAAAAACATCCAGATTAAAGAAGTAGAAGGATAGTTCTGTGCCACAGAATGTGATAAGAGTCTTTAAACCCCTGTATTCATCTGGCATTACAACGAGATCCAGAGAAAAGAGACATGTTACACCTGAAGTGGGAGAAGGGAATTAATTTGGATACCTAGACTCTGTTCCATGGCAGAGTTTAAATCCTGGCAAACCACAGCTCCTCTTTGAGAAAGAGCAGTTCTCACGTGGTCAGTGCTTTACTTACTTTCATAAAGTGTTTAAGGACCTCAAAAAGAAGCTGCAGAGGTTGAAACCACATTTTTGGGGAAGCCTGCTTAGAATTGCTAATAATGCTTGCAGGGAAAAGGGAATGGCAAGGAAGGTGTTTTCAAGTGACAGGAATGACACAGGAATTCAATAAAACTCTGAGGGGGGAGATGAAGAGAGAACGGAAGACCTTACGTGGTCTGAAAAGTGGGTGAAGTCTGATGGGAAACAAGTTGGTGGGATAAAGTGGCAAGCTCTTGACCTTGGAGAGAGGCTCCTACAGGAACCTTGGGAAATCAGTCCTGGCACCTGCAGGGAGAAGGGAAAGGAGGGAAATGCCATCTTGGTGAGAGCTGGGTGTGGGTGTTTGCGGCTTGGTGGCCCAGGACAGGGTGTTTGGGACAGTCAGGAGAAGGGTTGGCTCAGACAAGAACCCAGTTATCTCACCCTTGGGGCTCTCTCCTCTCTATCCTGAGGCATCCAAACAGAGTCACAGAATCACAGTGACTTTGGAGCTTTAGAATCACCCAGTTCCACCCTCTGCCATGGGCAGGGACACCTTCCACTAGCCCAGGTTGCTCCAACCTGGCCTTGGACACTTCCAGGGATGAGGCAGCCACAGCCTCTTGGGGCAACCTGTGCCAGGGCCTCCCCACCCTCACAGCCAGGAATTTATCCTGTATATCCAAGCTAATTTTCCCCTCCTGAGTGACCTGCTCCAAACCCACAAAGTTTTGAGCAGGAGGTTTTGCTGAGACCTCCTGGGGTCCCTTCCCACCTGAACTCTCCTCTCAGCACAGGTCCTAAGCCCTCTCCCGGGATGAAGAGTGCTGACGGGTGCCACACCAAGGTCTCTAAAGCCTCTGCAGAGGAAGACTTGCAAAAATACACATTTTTGGCTCACCGCTTGTTTTCTGTTGTTGTTTACCTCGAAAGAACCGGAGGGTTTATTCGCGTACAAACATAGTGGTGGGATGAATTACACTTGTCTGTGGTGTTTTCCCGCCCCAGCACTGGTTCCTGACGGGGGTGGCATTCCCTGGAGGATTAGCTGACTCCTGTAAGCAGCTTTTGATGTACCGTAGCACACAGTTCTGGGGGCAGGGAGGGAAGGTGGGGGAGCTGTGATTGCGGGAAGCACCAGCTCTGCACTGAGCTCATTCATTCTGAGCGAGCTCGGGGCTTGGGGAGCGACACTGATAGTAAGTAAGCAAAGTGTTCTGCTTAATCACAGCCTGCGTGTGCTCCTGAGAGAGATGGAACCGGCAGAATTCCACCCCACATCCATTATGGAACATCCGGAGTGAGATCCACCCAGTCTGAAGAGGATGAGGGGAGGACTTTCTCTGAGCAGGCATAAGAACCGCCTGAAAATATAGGTAATTTTTAAAGAGAACATCTCTTATTAGCACAAAATACCCTCTCCCAGCCCCTTGTCCCTAAGTGACTCCGCTGAGCCCTCTGTGGTACCTGCTGTCACCTGTCAGGAGAAATTGCCACTGGAAGAGCACTCTGAGAGGCAATAATTTGGTTTATTTGTCTAGAGAGATCCCCCACTCTCACACATCAGGCAGAATAGCACTCAGAAGAGTCCTATGGGTTTCAAGCAGAAGCTCTGGATAAAATACTGTTTGTGGTGCAGAGTCAAGTGTGTCACAGCAGAATTGCTGGCAAAGTGGCAGGGCCAGCTTCGCGAGGCTGTATTTCTCTCAGTGCTGTCTTCAGCTCTCCCAAACTGGTGGCCTCCCAGAAAGAGTCAATTCCCTTCCCTACTTGGTCCTTCCCTCCCCTCCCTGACTCCTGCTCCCACATCCTGCCACTTCCACCTGCATTTCTTTGTCTCTCCTTCTCCCTGCCCCTCCCTCGGGTTTTGTCTTTAAGCCGCCGTGGTGGTGGCAGTAGTTGGGCTGTGGGAGCCTCCCATTTCCTATTCACTTCATCACGGAGCCGTAATTTTCTTCACTTCCATAATTAGGGGAATTTTAAGCAAACTACCCCGTGGATGATTGCAGCCGGATTCAATCTGGGTTGCTTTGATCACCAAAGGACGAAGACGCTGTTTGAGTATCTCGGTTGTGTGCTCTGCCTTAAAAACCTGCCGGCTGCTTCCTTCCTGGCTCCCCTCTCCACCTCTCTCCCCTCAGCCCCCATCACCCCTCCCTGACGACTCAGAGACTGTCTTTCTGCTGCTCCTTCAGCTCCAGTGGGAATAAATGCCCCTTCCCAGAGATGAAGCTCTGCTAAAACCAGGACGTTTTCCCAGCGAAGAGGCAGCACGACTTGGGCTGTTCGAGCAGGGCACAGGGAAAGCAGAGGCAGGGAATTCAATTCCCAGGTGTGTGCCTCGGTTGGTTTCCTCGTCTTTGAAGGGGTGGGATGAGGGATGGGGCATTAATTTGCTGTTCTGCCCTGTAAAGGCTCCTATACACAGCGTTTCCTGCAGTCTGCAAATTGGTTTGGGAAGCTCTGTGATAGAATTATAAAACTGTTTGGTTTGGAAGGGACCTTACAACCCACTTTGTTCCACTCCCTACCATGGGCAGGGACACCTTCCACTAGCCCAGGTTGCTCCAACCTAGCCTTGGACACTCCCAGGGAGTGCAGCCACAGCTTCTCTGGGCAACCCTGTGATATCAAGGTGTCTTTGAAGTGCTAATTGGTTTTTTCCCCAGGTTTTATCAGCTTTAACACCCAGGAATGAACACGAGACCTTTTGCCATCACCTTTTTGCTTTAGCTATGCTTTAGCTATCTCTCTGATCATCTCTGTTCTGCTCCAGGGCTGGGAATTCATCCATGAGAAAAGGCCCATTGCACCATTTAATCGCTTCCAGCTCCCCAAAGAGGGAAATGACAGAGCAGGGCTGAAGTGGCTGAGGGTTCCCTGAGCCTCCAGGAACATCTAGAGCGCTGAAGGGAGTGGGGAGGATGCAGGGAGATGAATTTCAGGATGGCAGAAGAGGACAGATCAGAGGTAAGGGACTGGGATGACCAGTAGAAGCGTTGGGCCACAGCAATGTCAGTCCAGCTCACACACAGAGATTGTGGCAGGAGGTGTCCCAGACCTGCCACAGCCCGGGGAAAGGGCAGGATTTACCTGTCCTCGGTGGGAGATCACACATAGTGCCTTCCTGCTCCCAAATGTGAGCATGATGGGCTGTCAGCTCTGGTGTATTAATAGACTATTAATGCTTCCAAGTTCCCTGAGCCACGTGTATGGGTTTTCGATAGGTTAATTAGGCCATATTTCAGGATAATTACAGCTGTATATTTCTACACTAATTAAGTGGCTTTAAAACATACCCACAATGTGGCTCAGTGAATCATAATTAAACTTCCTCTGCCTCCTGCTATACACTATGGAACTAATACCCATAAAAGACCCAAACGCTGCTCCTTGCCAGCAGCAAATTGGAGCTCATGGAAAAAAAAAAAAAATCTTATGGAATGTATCTTTTTTTATAGAATCATGTACGGATTAATTCAAAATGAATATTACATGAGTCATCAAAACGCTCCAGCTTCCTCCTCTTTATTTATATTTGTCCTCCCACGTGAGCTGTCACCTGGAGGAGCTCTGGGGTGAGGGGAGAGCGACTCAGTCGTGCAGCAGGGATGGGCTTTGCTTTTCCCTCCCTCTGGGCTGGGAAGGTTCGAGGTCCATGGGAACACTGATGTTGGAATCTGCACTTCTTCCACTTCTGTAAAGTCCTGGCTGGTGAGGGAAAGGAGATGGATCCTGGCTGTCACTGCTCTCATTTTGGTCCTGTTTAGCTGGAGGACTGAAGTTCCCTCCTCCTTTTTCCTCCGCTCTTTCCCACCACAGACATCAGATGCCTTTTCAGCCCCTACTTGTGTTAGACAAAAATACCAGTCCCTCGTCTTTCAGTTTTGTCATTCCCTAAACCATCCCTCTGATCTCTGTACTTGTTTCCTGTGTCCTTCTCAAGATGATCTATCCCTTTCCCTGTGCCTCGACTCCAGGTATTATCACACCTCTGGTCTCCTGCTGTTGAGCTATTCCAGTCTTTTCCCTGGCTGTTTGTAGTCCTGACACTCGGCTGAGGGCTCCCAAACTCTCCTACAACAAAAATAACAACCATACCCTCCTCCTTTCCATCAGATTTTGCCATCTCCAGTGGAATTTTTTGTCTGAGCAGATTTAAACTTCCATTTATTTTCATTCCTCCCCCCACCCCCTCCACCCCTTTCTGGATTTGTGAATGCTGTTCAGCATTTAAAAGGGCTTGAAAACCTGGGGTTATGTACGGGGAAATGTCTTGACCAGCAGATTTCAGACAATATCTGTTGGCTTTTTTCAGCTGATTTACTCCAGTTGTGCCTACAAGCCTTTGATGTGAGCTTGCAGCAAGCATTCTAGTGGAGGAATTAATAATTAGACGGTGCAGGGATGGGTGCTGCAGAAATAAAACGATGCAGATAGACAGATAGATAGATCAGTCTGACTGAGAGAAGTGAATTTTAAGCAATGCTATAACATATTAATGGAAATCCAGCGCGATATTCTTATTCGCCCTCATTCCAGGGGTTGAGTTCAGCTACTCAGGAGCCAGCCAGAGCCGTGTGAGCAGCATAGCCAACACAAAACAGCTCTCATTTCCAGGCTGGAATTTCCCCAACTGATTCCTGATGCACAGCAAAGCAAATCCAAAACTTCCACTCGGACCAGGCTTTCACACCCGGGGTCCCTCTGCCATTTCTGTGAGTAACCTCACCTGATGAATTGACTCTGGGAGAGACATCTCCATGCAGAGAGAGCTCCCAGACAGGACTGGAAGCCGAATTTGGAGGATTATTGATGAATTATTCAGCCATCTCTGCCCGTAAGGCTGACATGTGAGCAGGAGCTTAATGCCCTGAGGCACCACATTCATTGTGGGAGGACAGATCCTGGAGTGCTGGTTTATAATCAGCGTATTGTGTGAAAGCCTCTCGTGCAAATCAATTTTCTGGAGGTCTCAGGCCCTAATCTCGAGTGTCTGCTGTTTGGGAACAAAAAATTAGGTTCTGGGTGGGGGTCATTCTCCATCAAAAGCTCTTACGGAGCAAGGGAGGCAGGAAAGCTGCTTGGTTCATCACTTATTTATTTGTAATGAATGGGAGAGGGAAAACGCAACAGAACAATTCAGGTGAAGTATAAGGGAGAGCTTCCTAAGGAGGGGAGTGAGGAGCGAGTTATCCAGGAGAGCCATCGAATCTCCCCCCTCAGAGGCTCTTAGAGGTGGGTTTGCCAGGATCTGTGGGTCTGTGAAAGACAGAGGGCTGCAACGTTCTCCTGAGGCCCCTCCCAACTGTGCCCGCCCAAGACAGAAAGGAAGAAAATTAAATTACAGGTGAGCTGAGACAGGGCCCAGCTGAGATGAAGATGTTCCAGCAACATCCCTGAGCGTGGGAGACATTCTCCTTGGCAATATGCAGATTTCCCAGGGTGGATGAAAGCTGCTTTAATTCAAGCCACAGACAGCTTGTCCTGCCACAACCAAGGTGACTTTCTTTTGAAAAGGTCTGTAAGCAGCAAGGAGAGAAAAAGAGGGAGTTCAGCAGATCTCGGAAGGCCTCCCCCTCTCTACTGTCCTCGGAGTCCAAGTTGCAGGTCCAGCAATAGCTTAAGGGGCTACTTCTCCCCTCAGCCAAATGTAAGTGTGCCCCTAAACCTTCCCCCAAACCTCCAGGGGTTACAATAGCGATGCCTTTTTAAAAAACCTGCTGAATATGGGTCATTTTTACACATGCAAATGGAGATTCTTAAAACTGTTTGAAGAGGTGGGTGCCCTGTTCCAGTCCAGAAGGCAGGGAGTCCACCTTCCCCTCTGCCTGCACACCCAGGCCGTGAGCAAGGCGTCCCACATCCCAGCCAATTCCTGATGCAATTCCTAATCCAGCTGTCATGTTGCATTGCCCAGGGGACTCTTTTTCTGTCTCTGGAGGAAAGAAGGGGCTGTGTTTTGATGCCACCCTCTAAAGTGCCCTGCAGCCCTTAGGAGGGGAAAGGCACTGTATAAAGTGGTAACCATTATCATTAATCTCTCTGCTGTGCTGCTGCTGACTTTTATGTGGCAGGCACTGCAGTCTGGAACACTGGAAAAATATCCCTGTGCGTTTGTGGCCGAGCTGGAGGGCAGATCAGGACAGGGGAATCAGCATCTGCAGCTGGGAGGGATGAAGCGGGGGGATGCTTTGGCAGAGGCAAGGCTGGATACGCTTCCACAGGGCTGCTTCCAGTGGGAAGGAGTTGGATTTTGCTGCAATAACTCCATCCCTGAGTGCAAACACTGGGGGGTTGGCTCTGAATACCGATGGGCTCCGTGGCTGTGGGGGCAGACTGAGGAAACACCAGTCCCACCTTCTCCTGCAGCTGGACGGCACAACCACCCCCGTCACCCAGGGACACCAGGGGCACTCACAGTGACTTCCAGCCAAATCCTGGATCAGGGGGTGTAGAAGCAGGTGTTGGGGAATTGGTCTTGAGGGCTGAAGGAATGCTGCCACAGAGCAGGGTGAAGGAGGACTCCCATTCTGGGGGCCTTATGGGACAGAAGGAGCCTGTTGAAGCAGGAGGTGGTGCTGGGGGTGCAGTGGCCCTTTGGGGTGCAACAGGCAGAGATGATTCCCTCTGAGAATCTGGGATATAATAGATTGCATCCTTAGGGAGCCAGTACACAAGAGCTCTTCGGGATGCAGGTGAGCTCAGTGAATGGAAATCAAGTGTGTCCAAGGCAGAAGAGAGTCTGACAGCTACAGCTGCTTCCAGAGACACCCCTTCCTGGCAGGAAACTCCTTGGAGTTGGATAACATGGGACAGTGGCTTGGCTTCCACCTTCTCCTGCTGAAAGGGGGTATGATCCCCCCCCCCAGAAAGCCACATCCATTTGTGTTTGTCTTGCCAACAGAGCTGGTAACAGATTAAAGGAGAGGATTTGTTCTAGAAGCAACGCTCTCACCTCGGGCAGTTTTAATAAACCAATAATCAAATAAAGAACTGACTACAATAAATTAACATCTTTCACCAGGAGCCAGGCAAGACTGTCCTTTTAAAGCCGTGTTAACCAGTGAGAAGAGGGAGGGAGGGAGGGGCGAAGAAGGAGCAGCAGAGGGGAAGAGCAAGGGGGGGAAAAAAAAGGGGGAAAAAAAAGCATTTAACCCCGGTTGTTAGACATGCGAATCCTGAGTCTAATTTCCAGCGGCCTTACAGCGTGTGTGAGAGCTGATAAGGCCTGTGTGAAATTGCCAGCTCAGGACGAGGCGTCGATCTGCCACAAACCATTTCTTTATTGCACAGATAAAGGAGCGGGGGCCGGCTGAGCATGACTGGGAGATTAAACTCCGCGGGGCCGGGCAGGAGGAGGGAAGAAAGGCACACGTTCCTATTAGGAGCACTATTAGTTAATGAGCAAGGGGGTGTGTGATCACACGGATTTTCACACACGCAGCCACACCTGGCCCTGGGTCCTGTGTGAGTGGGGCAGGAAGGTGGGATGGGAGGTGAGGGGAGTATGGGAGGGGTGAGCATCGTGGGGCTTGGAGGGGCGTGCCAGGAACCGGGTGTGAGAAGCAGGTAAAACAGGGAGCAGTTCAGGTGAAAACCACTTTTCGGGTGAGCTTGTGAGGACAAGGCTGCAGCAGAGCTGGAGGAGAGGGCCATGCAGTGCCAACTGCTGCCTGGAGGAGTGTCCAGCTGAGCAGGACTGAGAGGGCCCTGGGCGTTGGGAAATGACACCTTGGCAGCTTTGCTGGGTGGTGTTCCACTGCCTGGCATGTTCCCTGAGGGTGTTATCCCTGCACTTCTGGTCACAGAATCACAGAATAGCCTGGCTTGGAAGGGACCCATGGGCAGGGACACCTTCCACTAGCCCAGGTTGCTCCAAACCCCGTCCAGCCTGGCTTTGGACACTTCCAGGGATGGGGCAGCCACAGCTTCTCTGGGCAACCTGCTCCATCTGCTCACCGCTCCCACAGGGAAGAATTTCTTCCCAATATCTAATCCAAACCTACTCTCTGTCAGCTTGATGCTGCTTTTCATGCATCTCTATCCCTGGTGCAGTCCCCTGCTAAATCACTGGTGATCAGTGGGGTGAGTAGGAAGCGGAGAGATGTACAGCCCTGGGGCTCTTCCAGCTATGGATTCCTCCTCTTTCCCCAGCCAGGGAAGGTGCCTGGCAGTGGTCTAACATGGCACTATGTGGCAGGCAGCAGGACAGGCACTGGCTAATGGAAGCATTCCACTGCTAATGGAAACAGAGTACGGGGGAGGAGGGAATGAGTGGCCGGAGGGCTTCGGAACACTTGGACTGGAGCAGGCCAGCTATATCAGAGCAGATGGTCACATTAGCCCTGCAAAAGAGCAGCAAACTCTCCCTGTTCACCACTGGTTCCCCATCCAGTCTCAGCCTTCCAATTTTCTCTGTGAAGCTCTGACAGCTGCTCCTGGCATGGAGAGCCGGGGTGAGAGGCACAGAGCCCTCACCTCCTCTTTTCATTACCAACGAGCACGCACTCCCTTTGTCTTCCGAAGCAATTTCATAGCCGGTGCACAAGCACCGAGCCATCAAAGGGGCCTTTCAGTGGGCTGGCATCGGAGACAATGGGAAGCAGATACACCTCCATCAACAAAGAGCCGCATTTCCATTTTGATAACAAACGCTGCTGGCTCCCCGTTGAACACCCGCATCTTGTTTTCCCTCTGTTTTCCCTCTCCTTGCCCGAGCCAGCGCTGAGGATCGGCCAGGCTGAGTGTTGTGTACAATAGCATTTCCCTTCCCTGCCATGCTGACACATCTGATAGTCCTTTCCTTCTGAACAGCAGGCCTTGTTTTCCTCCCTTCAGTGTTATCTTCCTCCTTCATGCTCTCATTACAAAGCCACCACGGCGATAGAGCAGCAGGGCTGCCAGCACAGCCACGGGGTGTTTGTCTGCGTGTGCCCTTCTCCCCAGGTGAGTGTACACTGGACAGGACCCGGCTCCCACGGCACTGGAGCATTCCCAGACTGGCACCAGGGCTGAGTGTGGCTCCCCAGGGTTGTTATTTTAGCTGACTCCCTGGATGCAATGAGGGGGCTGCACTGACGCGTGGCTCCCAACCAAGTGGCACCTGGCAAACTCCACGGGCAGGTACAGGGGTGCGGTTCCTTTAGAATCTGTGAACGTGGCCCTACCAAAGACAAGCAGACCACCATCATAATTAGAGGACTCCACCCATTTCTGAATTATTTACCCATTTTTACTTCCTCCCTAAACCAATTGCACTGCAGATCTCAGCTATGTTCCAGAAGATGAGCAACGCTGGTTCCTCTTGCTTTTGCAAGACTGGAAGAGCCAGGCACTGAGTTCCCACCCATCTTCCCACCTTGCCCTGTTGCTGCCCTGTGGCTGAGGTGTTTTCCACGCTGCCTGAGCAAGACCAGCATCTTGTGCCTTGTCTGCACCAGTGACAAGTTGTTAGAGGTCGTGTTAGAGAGGGGAATTAGCACCGACAGCCCTCCTGGTCCTCCTCTGATCCCAAACCCTGCAATATTCATGTCCCCACGGCCAGAGCAAATGTGAGCACGTTCCCCTGTGAGCAGCTCCCTGCTGGGGTCTCCTGACTGAGGAATTCATCAGAGAGAGGGAATCAAAGCCAGTGGGGACATGGGGGAGCTGAGCTGGGAGAAATTGTGCCCGGAGCACTCGGGCTCTAAAGCAGCGCTGCCCCGACGTTGTCGTGGCTGCCGAGCATCGCGACTGATCTCAGCCAGCGGGGATCCTGGGAAAGGCAGGCGAGGAAGGAAGAGCTCCAGCTCCTTGTCCTTAGGGGCCCTCTGTGGCAGAGCACTGGCTGAGCGCGGCGAGGCTGAGCCTGCTCCCTCCCGGCTGCGGGGAGAGCATCCTGGAATGTGGCTGCGAGGATGTGCTGCACTCACTGCTCGCGTTCCTCCCTTTGCTGGTATCCAGCGGCAATTCAGGGAAGGGCTCCAGCGCCGGGAGCTGCCCAGAATGCTGGTAGTCCCTCTCCTTTGTCTCAGTCTCCTGTAACACTGAGCAGTAGCAACTCCCTCTTGTGATGGTGAACACCACAAGCACTCACTGCTGCTCCTCAGAGAGGAGCAACAAACCCCCCAGGGCTTGTTTTTTAGGGTCATTATTTCACCTACCAATGCTTCCTCCTCTGGCAAAATTTTCAGCCTCAGCAGAAGAGCAGTTTCCTTACCAGGCTTCTCCTGAGAGGATGAACAGATGCCTCCTTTCATTGCAGAAGCTCCTGGTGACACGGCACGGAGCAGGGACTGGGAGAGGAGCAGGGGTGGGAGCCGAGGTTGCTTTGGAAGAAAGAAAGAGAGAAAGGTTGGGTGAAAGAACCTAAGGAAACACTGAGCAGAGTGTGGAGAGGGTAAGAAAACACACAAGAGACCCTTTTTAAAGGTAGGAAGCAATGAAAGAGAGGGGAAGTGATGAAAACAGAATAGGAAAGAAGCCTTGCATGCGAGGGATTGTTCACCGAGATCAAAATGCCAACTAAATTAGGGTATTATAGGTCACTGAACAGGAATTGCACAATGGACGAGCCTCTAACAAAGGTTAAAACATGGAACAAAGACAAATAATGACACAATCCAGAGGCAGTGACCATAAACTCCAAACAAAAAGGAGGGTGGCGTGGAGATGATGGGAAAGCAGAAGAAATCGTTGCTTGCAATCAGTGTGCAGCGGGTCAGACTGAAAATAAAATGTGCTTTTCAGAACCAGCATCTTAGATGAGAACACAGAGGCAGGTCTGACAAGGCCTTTCAATGAAATTAATACACTTCAAACACTTGGTTGAAACGAGAAGCCAAACATCATCTCAGAGACAGACAAGAACCTGCTTAAAATGTACAATATATGAATGTCAGAATGAAGGAAGGAAGCCTTGGTTTCTCTGAGCTGTTCTATACAGATGCCTGGGGGTTTTGCAGTGAAGTCTTTGGTTGGAAAATCACTATTTAGCTAAATTGGAGCTCTTCGCATTGACAAGGGCAGTTCTGCTGAACTTCTGGTTTTGAAAACATTTGCAGAAGGGCATTGAAATGGTTGAAGTGTGCCAGTTCTAGCCTGGTTTTCCAAGGGAATGGAGTTATGGGATCACACCACACGTGGCATAAGTGAGAAAAGGCTTTTCTGTCTCCCCCTCCAACTCCTGAACCCTTTGACAAGCTTTGTTCAAACTTGAGAAAGGGACAGTGGGTCTCAGTGTCATTAAACTACACAGGTTTTGGCAAGAGGGACCCGTGTAGGAAAGATTGAGGGAAAAGCCTTGGGATGAGTGGGACAGGTCAGCCTGGGGACACCCAGCCTGCCCTGCTCTGGCCCCTGGGGTCTCACACCCTCCAGCCTGGGCTCAGAGTCCCGGCAATCCTGACTGCCCCGCATCTCACACGTAAACCATCCCTGCTCTCCCAGGCAGGCTGTCCTCTAGGTGACTTTTGGGGTTGCTATGGCAGCAAAATTGATACCTCCCATCTAAAAAAGCAATTCAGTGTTACGGAGGATGATCAACAGCATCCGTCATGCCCAGACCCCAGAGGTGCTGGGGGGTATGACCACCACAGCCGCTCAGCTGGGTTTTTCAGAAGGCCTCGTGGCTCTGTGCTGTTGGTTGGGCCATCCCATGAGGAGAAAGCTGCAGCCCAGCACGTGGAAAGGCACACGACGTTCTTGCTTCGCCACAGATGTTTTCCCTCCCTTTAGATAAATCTCGTGAGGGAGTGGCTTTGGCCATGGCTGCTGCTCGTCAGATGCTCTTTGGGGGGATGCTCTGGGTCCTGTGTGCACTGATAGATGCTCCTTCAGCTTCACATTTGGCTCTGCTGTGAGTCTGAGATAGCAAAGTCTTCGCCAGATTCCTTTAGGATACTGTTTTTAATAGATCTGCCTGGCAGCCCATGGGGCTGTATAAATGGAAGGAATGTGGGGATGCAAAGGATGGAAAGGCAGGGCATGTGGTCTGTGACACAGAACCAGTCTGTTATCTCTCTCTCCAGACTGAGGGAAGAGCTGGAAGTAATTCATCCCGCGGCTGACTCCAGATGTGAACCTGACAGCTCTCCCTGCACAGGCAGGGCCAGAGAGTTTGTGTCCCAGGCTGTTCCTTCTCTTGGCCCTGCCCACAGACACTGGATTTTGCATCTGGGAGGCAGAGGTGTGAGCTCCTTGGTCCCTAGACAGGCCAGGAGAGGAGGCAGACCCTGCCCAGTGGCTCCATGGAGGGCAGCTACAGCTCCCAGTATCTCACCAGTGCACAGACTGGGATGGAAAGGAAGGCAGTGAGGAGAGACACAAGGCAAAGCTGAGAGCACAGCCTGGATGTAAAACCTCCTGGCTGCAAGGAATTCAGGTGACAACAGCATGTGGAGGATCCCATTACTGGTCTAGACATTTCTAGGGTCACCACATCTCACCCTTTTTTTGGCACAATCATGTCCCTGAGAAATAACGTTCAAAGCAAACCCTGTTCCTCCCCCCTCCAAAATCCCAGGCAATGGGACAACGATGAGATCCAGCTGCTGGTACCACAACACTTAATAAATGCTGACATTTTTACAGAGAGGGCTGTCTAAGTATTTTATTGGTGTTAGTATGATCTACACAGGATTAACGGGGCCCCCAAAATCGTTCTTTCACCATGCAAGTAAAGGCATATTTTCTCTTGTCTCTTATTTTGGTCTTGATTATACCTCTCCTTCCCTTTGATGATGAGGTGATGCAGCAGGGAGGGGATTAGCCCCAGACCTGGGGACCCCCTGTACCCCTCCTGGCAGCCAAAGCAGTCGCTGTGCTGCTGAGCTCTGCTCTCCCTCCAGTTCCCTTTTGACCTGCCTTATTTTTAGCTGCTTCTCAGAGCACTCTGAGCTGCACATTTCTTCAGCTTTGATTGCAGTGGCTGAGGTAGCAATAGCAAGTGCAATTTTCGAGCAATGTTTCATGGATGGTTTGGAATAAAAGCCTGCATTAGCCCGGGGAAGGCTCCACCATATCCACGAAGCCACTGCTTATCACACACACACTGAGCCCTCTCCTCCCTCCCTGCTCACAGAACTCACACCATCAGCTGCACTGGCCCAGGGCTACTGTTTCCCACCCTCACAGTCTTCCTCAGTCCTCTCCAGGGTAAGGAAACTGCTTTGTACTTCAGCATCCCTCACCAGCCATGGAGATGGAGTCTCCTCCTCTCCTCTCCGAACCAGTAAGTCACCAAAACCTGTGTGCCAGGTGCTACCTGGAACGTGGAGTCCCTCCAGCCAAGGCCATGAGCTCTAAAACATCATTTCTAGCTCCAAGGACTTCCCAGCCTGCATCTCAGCCCTCCTTCCTGCCTCTCCTCGTGGCTGAAGAATAAACAACCACGCCAAGCCCCAGGACGTTAAAGGCAGGCTCCCCTTCCCTCCCAGGACTCATCCATGCAGATGCTGTCGCCTCTCCTCCGTTAATCCCATGGCAGCTCTGCAAACTGCAGCTCCACGGCCCCAGCACTGGTAAATCTCTCTCTGGCTCCCAGCTGTTTATTCCCTGGTTGGAGCAGCTGGGATTTGCAGCTCCATAAAAGTCTCCGAGCACCAGAGCGGGGGCCCCCCAGGCACCCTCATGAATAACACCACTCAGTATGGAAATGATCTGTCTCTGGAGGGGAGCAGGCAGAGCTCCGGGGCTGCCATTGTTGTCTCTTGGCTGGGGGCACCTCATCTGTCGGGTGTCCCTGTCACCTTCCCCATGGATTTGTATGGAAAAGCGTCCCAGGGATGAAGGGCAGTGTCTCTGACATGTGTCCAGGCCCTTGTGAACACATGTGAGGGTGCAGAGGGAGGAAGTAACCACAGCCCTCACCTTCACCTCCCACCCACAGCCAGGCACAGCCCTGCTGCATTTCTCTGCCATCCCCTGCCAGCCCTGCCTTTCCCTCCCGCTGTTCCCTACACATCCACTACAACTGGTGTCATGCTGTTCTCAGTGATTCAGTGAGAAGATATCTGGTAAATACACACAAAAAACCCCCCCTCTTGTCTCCCCACGTTTCCCAAAGCCTGGGGAAAAGCTCTGGGAAGAGCAGGTTCCATCCCGCTCCTTCCAGCCCGTCCTCTCCTGGCTTCCAACGTGCTGCCATCGCACCGAGATGACTCCAGCAGCCATGGATTCCCAAGTGGGTGAGCAGGGAAGGATTTAGCCAAGACCTTATCAAAGCTGGACTCAGGTGAACAGAGAGGTCTGCACCTCATTAAGTGGAGTTAGGAAGTGTGACGGTGAGCTACAGGCTGCTGGCCAGGGAAAAGTCCTGGAAAAGCCTTGAAAAGCAGAGGGAGCAGGGGAGAGGAAGGCTTTATATTAAGGAGTAGCAACAAAACAGAGATAAACAGCAAGGTCAGCTCTATCCATGGCCTCTAAAGATCTCTGTGAAATTCAGACAGCTTGGGAGACCTGTGTGTTCCTCCAGCTCGGTCCCAAAGCTGTGTAGCTGTCCCAGAGGGACATTCCATACCAGAATGGTTTCTGCTTCTTCAGGACCCTTTGCCTGCCTCAGGGACTTGCCCCAGGGCTCCCAAAGCCCATTGCAGCACCTCTGCCAACCACACCTGCCCGCCTGGGCACCTCAGACAGCCGCTCCTGCCTCAGACAGGTTGTTCTGTGCAGCCACGGCCCCCGTGTGGCACCAGGTCCCACGTCCTGGCACCGAGATCACTGGGTGGGAACCCACCAGCTGGAGAGGGGCTTGGGCCAGATGGTGGGCAAGGATTAGAGGCATTTGATTTTTCAGAATGCATCAGAAACCTCGATGATCTAATATTGCTCCAGATGTGAAATTCCTTAATCCACAGGGAGAAGATCTTTTTTTTTTTGGGGGGGGGCAGGGG